>RJWH01000202.1:495295-733313 GCA_004363575.1 Solenodon paradoxus
TCTCTCTCTCTCTCTCTCTCTCTCTCTCTCTCTCTCTCTCCCCCCACCCCCTTCTCTCTCTCTCTTCCTCCTAAGTATTTAATTTTGGTTTTCACCCTGGTTCTTCATCAGAAACCTGTGTCCTTGGGCTTTACAAGATTCAGATGCCAGCGTCTCAGCTGCTTGAGCTGTCAGGACACTTCCTGGCTTTTTCCTTGTATTCTTTGATTCTCTTAAAGTATCTCCCATCTTAGAACAAAAGATTAGAAGCTCCCCTGTGATCCTGAATCCTCTTGTAGCTGCTTTCCTCTTTTGCACATTCAGCCATACTTCTTGGAGAAATGATTTAATTGTTTGCCCTTTGCGATGGATTTCTGTCTCTCCATCATTGAAATGATTGTTACCTGGGTCAACAGTGACTCCCCAAAGCTCTTTCCTTACATAACTCAAACTATCTGTTTATATCTAAAACTTATTTTTGACTCACACAGTTCCTATATAAACTCAATTCTCTAAAAAGAGAAAATTTATTTGTAAAAGTGAATAAAGTAGAAAGTTATAGTTTTCATTTATATAGCTTCCTACCTGCCCTCCTGACATCCCCCATACTGCTAACTTCCTCAGAGGTATTCACTTGTGGAGCATCTGGCATTCATTGCTCTCATTATCGATGGCAAATCCCTGAACTAATCGCTCAGCTACCTTGCCTGTCTCCCTTCCAAGTTTGCCTTCTAATCCCTCCTCTGGTGGTGACCAGAATGTCTATTGTGAAAAGAACATCTGCTCTTCTGGAAGAACTCCATGGTTCCCCTTAATTGTTTTCTTTGTTATATTCAATTTACTTCTTATTATAGAAAATTTTAGCCATATGCAAGAATAAAGAGAATAATATAATGATTCTCCATATTGTTTTTAAGAAAAAATTTCATTTAGTCAACTAATGTATATTACTTCTCTACCAAGTTCTGGAATGTAGTGAGCTAGTCCAAGCAAGGCCCCTTTGAGCTGACCTTTGTGAACTCATCGCACCAATCCTGCCCTGTGTCCTGAACTCCAACTATAGCATCATATACAAGAATTCTAATGTGCTGGGATGTCCCTTCCAGTCTCAGTAATGCAACTCATTATTAGGACTCAGGTCTGAGTCATCCGTATCCTCTTCCCTAATCTTCTTCCCCTTTATTCAGTCATAAGGACTGATCATGCTCTTTTTTTGATCCCACTGTAACCTTACTTCTCAAAGCACCTAGAGATTAGTGCATTGATTTGTTATGTTTGTTCCTCTTTGTCATCTGAATTCATTCACAGCAAAATATCTTATGTCCTGCTCCTGATGCAGTGCCAAATTGCTTTTAAGGAATTTGTCTATCAATGTAATCTCCTTTCACTAGGGCATGAAAGAACTTTAACCATTTTTTAAAAAGCTGTATTATATTGATGGGTGAAAATGGTATCTTAGAATGATTTCCTTGATTATTATTAAGATTGACTATTATTTTTATTGTTAATATTTGTTTATATTTCCTGTATGAATTGACACTTTGTTCCCCATTTTTTCTATCATTTTGTTTATGAGCTCTTTGTATGACAAAGTTTATCTATTTGTCTATTTGTTGAAATCTCCCTGTGCCACTTTGTTTTGTTTTATGCTTACATCTATGGCATTTTTCTGACATAAAGTTTTTTTATTATGCTGAAATGAAAATACATTGCTTTTGGGGAGAGGTTATTCAATTACTTTAAAAATATTGTTTTTAGTGTTGAGGTATAATTCACATACCATAACATCCACCCTCTTAAGTTGTATAATTTAGTAGGTTTTAGCATATTCACAGGTTCTGTAACCATCACCATTATCTAATAACAGAACATTTTCAGTGCCACTCCCCCAAACTACATATCCATTGGCAGTCAACCCCAGTTCTCTCCTTCCTTAGCCCTAGCCAGCCACTTACTCTATCTCTATGGACTTCCCTATTCTGGACATTTAATAAAACGGAATAATACATTGGCATCTGTATTCTTTCACTTAGCAGAAGATTATCAAGGTTCATCATTCAGCAGCAAAATCAGTTTTCTGTTCCTTTTCACTACTGAATGCTATTTCATTGTAGGTATAAACCACATTTTGTTTATTCGTTCATCAGTTTGATGAACATTTGGATTGCTTTCACTTTTCACTATTATAAATAAAACTGCTGTGAATAGTTGTCTACAAATTTATGTGTGTGGACATACGTTTTTCAATTCTCTTACATTTATTCCTAGAAGTAGAATTATTGGGTCATATGGTAACTCTGTCTTTAACTTTTTGAGGAACTGTCAAACTGTTTTCCATGGTGGCTGCCCCATTTTACATTCAATCAATGTATGAGGATTCCAGTTTCTCCACATCATTGCCAGTGTCTATTTCCATTGCTCTTTTTAGCATTCTTGTAGTGGAAATTGAATTTGAGAATTATAAACCCCTGTAATTCATTTAAATTCAATTAATATATTAGATATATACTCTTCCTAAAGAATTTTTGGTGTTCATAAAGCGTATTCTACCACTACCCATTTATGCAAATTTGTAAAGAAATACAGGTCTCAGTGTTAAGTCATCCCATCAATTATGTAAAATATTTCCCTCAGTTTTGTTATGCAGTACTATAAAATGTATTTACTTTTGTAGACTTGCTTACATTTTTTTGTTCTTAAGTAAATTTTGCCTTCGTTGACTTTTGTTATATTTTATTATAATAAAATTTTGAATTATTTTTGGTGCGTGTAATTTAGAAAAGATTGTTGACAACGTTCCGCATGCCCCAAAGTTAGTCAAATGTTTAAGGATGGCAGCTGTGAGCTGGACAGAAGGAACAATGTTTAGAAAAGTGGGTTTTAATCTTTACATTCTATTCTTCTTTTGATCTCTCCTAAGAGATGATTGAATTTACTTTTATTGTAAAGGGACCAGTTTAGGAGAGAGTATGTCAATAAAGAGACGAGAGGTTACATTTTGAGTGCGGCAGCAGTGGGGAACCACATGCTAAGGCGATATCCAAAATATATCGGCTAGCCAGTGGATTGGAGTTACTGATGTAAGTGCACTTGAGAGCCTGAAAAAGCGGAAGACAGTTCTGTTAACATGGTCTTGAATCATACAAGGGAGGCCACGTGGCCACGGCCAGTGCTCGAACATTGCTTGGGTCAGAACTGTCCTGCTGTCAACCAGCACTGGATCTTCCCAGTTCTCAAAGATAGCATGACACCCCTGATATGACGAATGCTGATTTTGAAAACTTTTATCAGTACAATTGAGCATAATCCTAGAGTTAGAGAGAGTTTTTTCTTCACTTGCTTGTTATATGATTTTTCAGTTTGGGTTTACTATAAGATCTCATCTATATCTAATTAATCTATCTCTCTAGAATTATATATACTCACAGACATTCATATATGTATAACATATATATATATATAGACACACAACATACACACACACATGAATATATCTCATTAGCAAATATGTCTTCAAAATAACTAGGATGAGGTTTCTGGCCCATCTAACAGTTTCTTGCTAAGTTAATAACGTTTTACCCTTCTATAAAAAATAATGAAGACCTATGATTTTATACTGTATGTTTTCTCTGGACTTTTCAGTATCCTGTATGGAGAGGTAGTGGTTTGGTGTTGATTATAAATATTATACATGAATATTTTACTCCTAATTATATGCCTCAAATTTGCCATCTGTTGGTGTTCAACAGATTAGTTTGGCTTTCATTTTGTTGATTTATATGGCTTAATTTTATTATTTCCCTTGGCAGTGAGAAGTCATTTTTTCCCTGGTAGAAGTTAAATTAGATTACAATTTTGGAGTAGGCATTCATTTTCTAGTGGGATACATATTACCTGGTGATATAAAATTGTGATATAAAGTTGAGAGGATGTTTCAGATAAGGAGAACCAGTGAAATATAGAGCAACTTGAAAATTATGAGAAATGAAAAATTTTATGAGAAGAAAAGTAAGCTCTGTAAAATAAATCTTTTTTTATTGCAAAAATTGTATTTTGGAAGAACTCACTCCACAAGGTGACAGAATTCCCAAATTTAATTACGTGACAATATACATCCCAATTTCCTCATACAGTAGGTGAGAAAAATCTTCAGTGCAGAAGAATAGAGGCAAAGAAATATGAAGCACTAAGGAGACAGGTATGAGGGTGAACAGCATTTTTAAATAGCAAACCCATAAGTTAAATGGAAAGCCTGTAGCTGTGAATGTTTTATTCATCCACCCTTAACATTAGGTAACCAGAGGGCAAAAATAAAACCAATTCAGTCTTGTATTTTGGGGGGGAAATTTTCAATCAGTTGAATGTGGAATGAACTCTTTTTAGTTCTCAAGAATAATGACTGAATTAAAGAGCTCTCAACAGTTAAAAAATGTTATGGCTGCATCCAATTCAAAAGGACAACGCACCTAGTGATGACCACTCCTCCAAAGTCATCATTTAAACTCAAGTAGCTGCTTGTTAAGTAATTCATTATTTGAACTAAATGACTGAAAAACTTTCTGGCAGATAGAAAAGATAAAAGCCAAGGGGAGTGTGTCAAAACAAAGAAGATAACGGAAGTTTAGTAAGTGAAGAGTTTAATGAAGTCTCAGTAGTTTAAAGGAAATTGAATGGAAACTTTAATCCTAATTGCTTTTCATCTGACATGCTGTTAGGAGTCTTTTAAAACTGATAAGAAACAATGAAGAGGGGAAGGAAACCTGCTAAAAATCTTTTAGAATTTACACGATTTTTATTCTACTCTGAGGAAGCATTATTTGCTTCAAGGTGTATTTGTGGGTGTACATGAACAGTAGATATATTATCCAGATCGTGTTATATTATGTACAGGTCTTTACAGTTTTTTCTGAAGGTTAAAACAGTTCACTAGAATTCAAAATGCATAATTGTCTGTAATTTGGCACTTGTCAGGCTCTTGTCAACATTGATGCTGGCATGTTGTATTGCAGCCCTATTCCTGACAGTGTTTGCCTACTTGTGAGAACAGAAGTCCAGCAATAGGTGGATACAGTGCAGGAAAAAAAGTGCCATGTTTCTCAACTGGAGACCCTGAAATAAGTGAAGTTACAGCTGTTCAATAAATGTCACTCAAAAGCAGTCTCTTGACTTTTTCTTTTTCTTTTTTAAAGGAGAGGTGCAGGCGGGCATGAAGGAAAGTAGGCAGGCAGGCAGAAAGAGAGAGGAGGAAGAAGCATTTTATTTTTATTTAGTTGTTCTCACTGGTTGTTCTCCCCTGGACCTGGGACTTTGAACCCAGGGGTGTGTGGTTTGCTCCTTTGGAGGCAGTGGACTCAGCTGCTGCTCCACTAGGGCTTCCCTCTTGGCTTTTTTTCTTTACACAGCGGGCAGCTTTCCTTTTGAATTCTCCATTTCTCTCTTCCCTTCATTTGTTCACAGCATCAACATTAGTAGGCGAGTCTCCATTAGGATCTGCCAGCAGAGAAATGAGGCTCACCATGATGGTTTCCATGGTGTGGATAAAAAGTCAGCATTCCTCTGGCTTTTCATATTTTTCTTCCCTAGGTTCCTGAAGAATAGAAATGCACACATTACCATTTTTACCAACACATGAGTGACAGATTTAGCAGATCAGAGGGGATAATCTTTTGGGAAAGTAAGATGAACTTTAAAACACTACCTTCCAGCAGCCTGACTGTAAAATAAATCTTATTAGATGGCCTTTTCTCTCAAGGACGACTTTCCATGTGAATAACTGCTTTGTGCCAGGCTCATGCCAGGTGCTGGGCTAATCTTTAATATTCTGTCTAGATTACTGTGAAGCCTTAACTGGTCTTTCTTCTCCCTTTCACTCCAATTCTGCCCTCTGTCTTTTGCTAGCACAGAAGCCTAGTGTGATCCTGTTAAAAGGTCAGATCTTGCCATACCTTTGATCAAACTTCAGCATCTCGTGCAGGATGAAAGCCTGAGATTTTATATTGGTTCCCTTTTCTACCTCTCACCCTGCTGCAGTGAACTAGCCACTCTACCATCTGCAGGCAGACCAGGCCATTTCATGGCAGGGCCTTTGCACAGGTTGTCCCCTCTACCTAAAAGGCTTTTTCAGTAGCCACATACTCATCCCTCAGGTTGTTAGTACAGTACCATCTTCTCAGAGGTACCTGTTCTCATCCCTGGTAAAACTGTAACCCCCATCTCCCCCACTTCCTATTCTTTTCCCCTTAAAGATACTAATATACTATATTTTTCTTAATTATTTTTTCATCTTTTGCTTGCCACTACTATGTAAACTCCTTGACTGTACAGATTTTCTTTTTCTTATTCATTTAGTCTTGTATCCAGTGCTTGAATAGTTCATGTTACATACAATACTCAATAAATTTGGAATCACAGGAACATATAAAGAAATAAACATCACTTATAAGCTTACCTCAGAGTAAATAACAGGATTAGGAATTAGGATTTTGTGTATTTTCTTTTTCCCCCCTACTTTGTATTATAACAATGTTGGAAAACCATGAAAGAAATAATTAAAAATCACTCATAATTGCTCCAGCCAGATAAAACTTATTCTGATGCTTTTAAATGTGTCTTCCACTTGGTGTGCCAAGTACCTGTCTTTCTCTTTGTCTCTCTCTCCCCTCCTCCCATCCACTTTATCTCTATGTATAATTTTCTTTCTCTGTGTACTTGAATCTCCTTGAGTAGGGAGGGTTGTTCATTTATTAATAGGTCTTAGGTATATTCCATTATGTGAACCTTCAAATATATCACTTAAATTATTTATATCATTCTGTTGAGTAGATGTACTATTGCTTAACCACTTTGATATATATACATGTATATATAGTCTGCATTTTCTTAACTTTCTTTTAGTGAATTAGCATCTTAATTCTTTGTACATATTTGTATAGTTTCTGATTATTTTGGTAATTATTATCAGAATAATCAGAATAATCAGTGATATTATCAGAAGTAAATTACATGGCAAAGGATGTAACCTTTATAACCTCTCTTAATACATATTATGATATTGCCTTCTGGAATAGCTCACTCCGGTGGAGAAATAGAGAATAACCCATTTTGCCATATCCTTGCTGGTACTGAGTATTATTGTTTTCTAAAACTCTTAACCAGATTTTATAAACAGGTTTTACTTCTTCAATTAAGGAGGATCTTTTTCCTGTACTTATTTGACATTCGTATATTATTTTCTATAAAATCTGATTCTTGAATTACTAACTTTAGGTAGTGTTATTGACTACCTGCTATAAAGATGAAGAATTAATACCCTTGCAAAACTTTGCCTTTCTTCCCTTTGTCCTATATTCTTACTTACATATTCTTGTCTCTTAAATTCATTGATTTTGTGACTCAAAATAATACCATTAACCTCTATTAATTTGCTAACTTTAGGCAGTATGTATTGACTCTCTGCTATGAAAGATAATAAGACATTTGATGTGTTTTATTTTCCTTTTTTCTCCTCGAATCTGATATTTTATTACTTTCACTATTATTTCTTCTCAACTTAAAACTTTAAAAATTTACATTTTGTTTTCTAATTAAATCTGTTTATCCTTAAATTAAAAAAAGCAAAAGACATTTATATTATGATCATATAAATATTTTGTAGCAAGTATCAAAACTGATGTTTTGTTTCATGGAGAATGAAAAATAGTCCTATGAAGTTCAATATTTGCTCCTTGAAGGAGAATTTTGCTTGTGGAAGCTTCTAATTTCTAACGTCCTTTACTTCTTCTGATTTGTACTCTTGCATTCCCTGTCTTTTTATATCTTTGTTTTCTCTTATATGAACTTAGAAAATGTCCTCATAATTTTCTTCTGAATTAAATGTGGAGGCTAGTAGACACATCATGTCTTGAACTGGCACTTGGTCAGTTAATGGTCATCTGGATGTAGGAATTTGGGTTCAAAATATCTCTCCTTCAGTTTTCTGTTGTGACCTAGCATCCCAGGTTACTGATGAAAAGGTTGACTACTTGATTCTCACTTTCTTTAGATAACCTGTGGTTTCTCTTTGGAAATTCTATAATTTTTCTCTACCCTTAGATCTCTGAGACTTTACCAGGCTGTAGCAGGGTATAAAATGTTTCCATTTTTTCTGGCTGGCATTAGGTGAACATGAGCTGTACCATGTTCAGTGCAGGGAGGATTTCTTCCATTTCTTGATTATTTCTTCCCCGTCAAAGGTGCTGTTTTATTTTACTTCACCTCTTATGAAACTTCCTTAAGATAGTTATTAGACCTCTTGAATCAATTCTATAGTGTCATTCAGCTTTTCTTTCATATTTCTAATCTCTTTGTAATTTTATTCAGTGTTCGTTGTCTTTCTAACCACCCAGTCATATCTGGGTGACTGTACAATGTTAATAATCATTTCTTTTTGTTTCTAAGGACTCTTCTTTTTTGTCTGATTACTTCTTTCCCATGGCCTGATCGTTTTTTGCATAATAGTCTAATATCTATGTTTCCATGTCTCTCAGAAAATAATACATCTTTGTTGCCTAAACTAGCCATGTTTCCTCTAGTGTCTTCTCTGCTTGTTCATTTGAGGCTGCTCTTATCTAATGCATTCTAGGTGTTGGATAGGTTCTGCAGTCTTATCTGAAGACTCAGGTGTGGGAGGATCTGCTTCCAAGTTCACTTACTGTTGTTGTTGGCTGGATTCACATCCTTACCAGCTGTTGGATTGACTCTGGGAACCTGTATCATGTGCATTTATGTGTATCTTTCCATATAGCAACTCATAGCATGGTAGATGGTTTCCCAGAGAGAAGCCAGCTTGACAAGAGAAAGAAAATAAGATGGAAGCTGGAATCCTCTTGCAAACTGATTTGGAAGTTCCATGCCGTTATTTTTGCTATATTTTGTTCCTCAGAAGTGAGTCACATAGGTTTATATCATACTCAAGAGGGCGGGATTATGAATAAGGACATGAATAACAACAGAAGGCAGGGTGACCGGGTGTCATCTTAGATGCTGCCTACTTTGGAAGACTTTTTTTTTTTCCTTTGGTGGAGGGTGGTGGCTTTCTCCAGTATCTAGTGATCTTTGGTCTAAAAGAAGGACTTTGTAGGTTGTTCTAGGTAGCTGGCTGGGTTTACGCTGCAACTGGAAATACGGGACCTCTGCCACATGTGTAGGCTTCCTTGTAAGTGTATGAACAAGTAGCAGAAAGGCATGAGAGTCTTGCTTTAAAGTTCCGTACCGTTTGGTGTGAATGCGCGGGACCTGTTAATTGCTACCTGCCAGCTACTAGTCTATGGTAAACATGATAGAATAGCTACTCCGTGGATTAGGTTTCATTATATGGCAGCAGGGAAGATTTTTGCAGATCTAATGGTGGTCTTATACTGGTTGACTGAGTTAATTGAAAGAAATATTTTTCTGGGTGATTCTGACTTAATTAGGTGAAAACACTCATAAAGGACTATTTTAGGTCTAGAAAGAGGAGGAGTCTGACTTCCAAATACTCTAAAGTTATTTGTTTAATGAAATACCCTTACAATCATCCCTTTGCTTACTCCCATTCTTTGTATTTGTTGATTCAGAGCTTGGAGCTCCTTTGGTCACTCTTGCTAAGAACTATGCTTAAGGTATCTGAATGTGTGGCTGACACTACTCTCATTTTCCTACCACTCTGATTCTACTTGGTTTCTCTTTTCATGGAATTTCTCATTTCTGATCTGTTAATAGCATACTTTCCTGTTTTATAACCCCATTATGGTTTTATTCTCTAAACAGAAAACAGTTCTCCTAGTATTTCAATATGACCTTGCAAATGAATAGAAGAAAATAACAGTGATGAGTCTGTATGAACTCAGTAGCGTATCCTGGACTTTATCTTTTTATAAGAGAAAATAGAATAGCGTTTTGTTACCTAATGATGACCTAATTATTTGTTATAAACTTGGCCTGTTTCTAATAAAGTTGATGAGAAAAGGCAGATTTTTTATTAGAAGAATTGCTTTCATGCTGTTATTATTTATTCCCTTTAAAGTTCCTAAAAGCATATTTCTATTAGGAATCTATTCTCTCTCTCTCTCTCTCTCTCTCTCTCTCTCTCTCTCTCTCTCTCTCTCTCTCTCTCTCTCTCTCTCTCTCTCTGTCCTTGATTCTCCTTTCACTTATACTTACAGAGCCTTTATTTCTACTCATTTAGGATAATTTCTTAGAACAAGCAACTTAAACTATGACTGATACTATGTTTTTTTCTAACACTAATAGCACACATGATGTAAGTGCTGAAGATGTTAAGAAAACTGAACTAAAATTGTGATTTCAGAATAATCTTAAGATTCTTTTAGTTCCAAGCGTCACAAACTTAGTTTAGAGTGAAAAGAGGCATTATTTGCTGCAAATTACAGTATCTCACTGAGTCCAAGGATGATAATTCTATTCAAATGTTATGAGGGTCTGGAAACAGAAACTAGAAAGCTGACGGGAACTCAGATAGTCATCACCTTTCTGTCTCTGATTCTCTCTCTTGTCTCTGTTTTTTTGAATACCTACTCTCTTCTCTTAGCAGACTCACTGTTATTGACAGGAGATGGACAAATAAGGCTTCCCAACAATGGCAACCTGAGTTTCCAAGTTCTTATCATCACAATTCAAGCAAATAGGTCAGAGGCATAACCCCAGACTTTAAGGACAATGTCTATAATTAGTTTATCTTGAACCAAAATCCCTTTTCATACCCATGTAATGTGATCATGAGGGCAGATTTTGTAGCATAAACGAGATTTCTAAAGAAGAGGTAAGTGGGTGGAAGTTTAGGCAGATAGTTTAAAACATGTCAGCTGTAACATTCTTGTTTATACCTAGTATGCTATTTATCATTTTAGAGACAGTTAAGCTTATAGTTAAAAACATGATTTTAGGGTCAGAGAGACCTTGATTTGAATCCCAGTTCTGTCACTACCAGCTGTGGGACCTCTGTGAGGATCAGATACCTTTTTCTGTACCATTGGTATAATAAAACCTGTCTCCTGGGATTGTTAGGAGGACGGGATGAGAATATAAATGGTATATCCTAAGTACTCAGTAAATAGTAACTATTATTAATTACTATTATTATCATACCATTCAAGGAAGATTATGCTAATGTAGAACATACGTTTCACCACCCTGAATAGTGCAAGAAGATCTGGAGATAAAATTCCAGATGCCTCAGAATTGCATTATTAATAAAGATCTAAGAAAGAGTTCTGCCTTTATCACATTTGGCCACAGAAATGAATATAGATTAGAGGTTAGATTCCGGGCCCACCAAATCTACACTTATTTCTTGAATGTAATTTTTGCTTCTATTAGTTTGACAAAGTATTGTCAGCGATCTCACAACCCTAGAGCGCCAGCTAGGCTAATGCCACTGAGACAGTTATAATTTTCACAGCCAGAGTCTGTTCTGTTGGTGGCCGATTCATTCTTCTTGGTGACAGGTGTGTTCTGGTTGGCTAATGCTGTACCAGGTGCTATATTTTTGAATATCATCCTTGGAAGCAAAGTATGTGCTATCAATTCCAAGACTTCAGTTTCTTTGTTAAAGGAGATAACACTGTTTTTAAAAATAAAACAATAGAGTCCCTTTGCACTCTCCTCACTTATCTGATAAAAGTGTGGGTAACAGCCCTCATATTAAATGAACTCTTAGTGAAAGGTATACAAAACAATAATGATTCAAATAGTATATAAATGAAAGATCAAATGTAAGCTGGAAGTTAATATTTACCTAAAGTAGATTTGGTTAAAACACACTATGTCCATTGCTTCTTTTTAAAATGTAGTGTTTTTAAAATGCTGTTCTGTATGGATCTGGAGTAGAACTTTATCTAAAGACTAACTGTGATTTTCTCTCAAGTTATGCAGACATTTTGATTGAGAGGGAAGTGTTAATGCAGAAGTACATTCATCTAGTTCAAATCGTAGAGACAGAAAAAATTGCAGCTAACCAACTCCGGCATCAACTTGAAGATCAAGATACAGAAATCGAAAGGCTTAAATCTGAGGTATTTCCTGGTCGATAGATTCCTTCTCATTGTTTCACATTTATTGTCATTTCCTCATTATTACTTAACGCCTATCATCAGACTTTTAATCTCAAAATTAATTCCTTTGCTGTCAACACATACATGACTGGGTTATTGGTATATATTATAAATTAATGTTTGTGTTAGGACTAGGTAAATGAGCTACAACAAAATTCAGGATAATATGCTGTTTTTCATTTTTTCTGCTCTGATGCCCTTCATTTGACCAGAGTTGAATTGACCATAGTATTTAAATGTTTCCAGATTGACTCATGACAATTGTCTGTCATGGGTTCAATGAAAGTTCAAAGTGACAAGTAAGGATGAACTAAAAATGAATTCAGATCTAAGATCACCAGTCTTTTCCCTCTACAATGTTGAAAAACACATTTGAGTTAAAGTTTAAGACATTACTGGCATGTATTTTGACCTGAAGCGATTTTGCTTATGTCCTCCCACTTTTCCCTCTACCCGCAGAGTGTGAACTTCTCAGGCCCTGCACCCCCAGATAGTTAGGTTGACCCCAGGTGAGAGCAGATGATGGTCACAGAGTATGCATGGAGTATGACCTGGGTGTTCCCTCTGTCCCAGGTGGCCCTGTCTACATGCGGAAACCTTAGTGTATCTTTCTTTGATGTTTTGTTATTCTTCATGGGAAGTGGACAATATTGAAGAATTGTAGAGTAGTGTAGAGAATAAGATACCCCCACCCCGTTTTCTGATGCATTAGTATCTTCTTAGTTTCCAAAGGGAGAATAGACAGAATCAAACCTACTGCTAATTATATATACCCTTGTTAATAGAAACAATTCAGGCTCCTCAGCATCTCTAACTTTCTTGTCACTTTTACTATCATTGAACACCACTTTCTTCTGCACTTCCTCACACCTAAGACATACTCCGTGAATCCTGTGAGGTGTTTCATCCTCCTGCTGCCCTTTGCTCCTCATCTCCAGAGGACAGAGCATAGGTTTACACTGATTCCAGCGGGGACTGCTTGCTTCTCTGGTGATGTTAAGTCGCAGACTGCCTTCACCATGTTATTAGTGTTGTTAGCATCTCGCTTCAACCCTGAAATCTGATACAGTGAAAACAACAACAGAAAACTAACAAACCTGCATTTTAAAAGACTATATCAGGCACTGTAATTTAAAACAAAATTATCGTGTTCTTTCTTTGTCACAGTAAGCTAGAGCAGATGTTTGTCTGCAAAGTGAAAGAGGTTGGCATTTACTCCATGAGAGAAACTCATCACCAAGTGATGTGTTCCCCAATATTTATTTGCGTGTGGTTATCTGTCTGCACTGTTCTATTTTAGTCTGAATATAGATTGCAGCTAAATGCTGTCAGTATCAGGTATGTCTGGTGTGGTTGCTTGACAGGAGCCATAATTTATTTCCTATTCTTTTATTTTCCTACTTTCCTGCTACAGAAAGGCAGAGGAGTGCATTTGGACAAAATGCAAAGACAAGTCAGAGGTGACAGTATGATCTCTTGACTTTTTAAGTGCTCGCTTGCTGGTGACTCTGTATAGGTTCGTAAGTTTCTATGAGCCCGCAGCATTGAGTGGTAGCCAGTGAATTTTACTGCTAAGTGCAGTTAAGAGGTCATCTGGTCTCGAGTTGTCCCTCACAGGTCAAAGAACTGAGCTGGAGATATAAGATATCCAGGTTGTTTTGATCCTTTTGACATTTTTTTTCCAATGACTTGGACCAATCCCAGGGCTCCAGGGCTCTGAAGTTCCCTTTGAAGTTACCATTTTCTCAAGGAGGTCAGTGAATCTGCTGTACCAGGCCACAGCCTGAATATAGAAAGCAAGAGCTCTGAGCTAAGTGTCTCTGCATTTGGAAAACACTGGGCATAATAGGCAGCTGCCTTTGGACAAGGCAGTTGACATATCACTGAACTCTGAGATTGCCTTGGACTGGCCATATGGCAGTCAGGACCCAGGTGGGCTAACATTTCTCCTCACCCAGACCCTAGTTCACACTGTCCACAGTCCCTTCTTATAGGCACTTTTGTTAGTAACATAACAGAACAGGCTTGGAAAGTAACGTCTGTCCTTCTCTGCGTCAGTGCCTAAGGAAGAGAGGGTGCAAAAAGGTGACTATTTCCTGAGACCTTTCAAGTTGTAGACATAACTGCATATGGGTTATGACTAGAATCCTGTGTTTTACAAAACTTGAAATGAACCAGTATTTTTTGCTATAGATTGTTGCTCTTAACAAAACCAAAGAACGAATGCGACCATACCATAGCAATCATGAAGATGAGGATCCGGACATCAAGAAGATTAAAAAGGTAGGTTACTGGGGGTTCATTCAGACATGGCTGCTTATCTGGAGAGATTTCAGCTTAAGATTTTTTTCCCAGTTCTGGTAAATCCCTTTTGAACATTGTGGGTCGAATATGCCAACCAGACAAGAGTGTCTTTCAGCTGGGTTGATTAAGTACTTTTGAACCTCTGGTTTTAGGCTGCTTTCCTATTTGGAGGGATTGTTAAAAATTATGTTTAAAAATTTCTTTTAGCTTTAGTCTTCATTATCTGTTTAGAAAAGATTATTTAACATGTGAGAAGACTGAGTAAATGAATACATCTGCTCAGATTTCTGTTTTATTATTGTTTTCTTTCTTGTTTAGCACCCATATAATTGGCAGATCTTTCCGTCTTACTGTCATTTATCACTGTACAGATTTTACAGTTAACCAAACACTGGCACTGGCTCTTGTCTGCTGTGTCTGATTTATGTCACCTAGTTTCTGAAATGCAATGATCTTTATTGTCCAGTATAAAAAAGCACTTAGTTTTGTTAGCAGTATGTGAAGCAAACATTGTAGTTAAGGAATTTTCTTGGCTATAATATCGTCTCATCTTTATTTCTTCTCACTCCTTTTTTCTGTGATAAATAATTATTAACAAGTTATACTAAAATTTTAAATATTGCTTAGAGTTTGAAACACAAATAATTCTTAGGACTAAGTTGCAATGTTTTCGGTTTTTAAAAAGTAAAAAATTGAAATAACATTCCTTTCTTAGAATTAAAAAAATTAGCTGAATTTGGTTTATGTTACTGTGTTACAAGATTAACGCTGCTGTCCATCTTTGTGCAACGTCAAGTAAACAAAGATATCAGTAAAACAGAATTTTCAGTTCTGTCGTAGAAAGTGATCTTTTAGTAAGTAAGAGAATCTGCTCAAGTAAAAAAGGTTTTATACAACATGAAATTCAATTACTATTTGAAAAGACTTCTATTAAAGAATAATTATAAACACTTGTACTTTTTCTACTTTCCTATTTTAATAGGATTGCAAAAAACTTTTTGAGCTTGTTGAGTAGGCTTAAAATGAACTCTTGTTATTCATGTTACAAATCAAACTAATGTGTGTGTGGAAAGAAGTACTTATAAATGAATTCATTTCTAATTATGTTTTTTCAAGTATCAACATAAATTTTAACTTCAAGAAACCAAAAAATGAAGAATGTTATAATTCACAGAAATTTCCCACAAAATTTCTCCAAATAATATGAATATAATTGCCCCCATCTAATTTTATTAAAATGTGGTGAATTTTTATTGCTTGTGGTGTGGCAACTATACAAGTGCGTGTATGAAAACTGATAGTATTCTGACTACATTGTTAGAAAGATGAGAGATTTTTAAGCATTGCAGAAGAAGAGTAGCTATTTAAATATATGAAAAGTTAGACCATCTGGATGAAATAGAACAGAAACAATAAAAGTGTATGAATGTAAATAGATAACTTTGATAAAAAAGGACTTTGATAGTAATTTAATGCTTTCAATTATGAGTGAGATTGCAACTTGATTTATTGCTGAATCTGCCATTTTATATATACTAAATCCTAATGTTTGGCATTTAATAAGGACTTTAGTTTTTTTGTCATTACTTTTATAGAAGAGGAAGAGTAGGACCAGAGTTCAGCAGGTTACTGGCAGAACCTTTAAGGATGAGGATACATATCTGCTTAGTACTCACACTTACCTATGTATTTAAAAGATTTAATAATTTATTTGTTGGCTAAACACATAGGCTGGTGCCTGTTATTTTTCAAATATCGTCTTGGGAATTCAGATCAATTTAAGATGTGATCGTATTTTCTACAAAATCAATTTTTAATTATACTTCTTTTTATATTTTTACATTTACCATTTCAGATTATTAACTGGTGTTTTGTCTATGTGACTAAAGAAGAGGGTTCTTAGAGTTAACAAAAAGCAGGTAAAAGAAGTCTGGTTTCAACTTTCCTGAGTGATATATGAGAAAATTTAGTTTACTCTTCTGTAAAAGGAAGAAGTAGAATGAGATGCTAACACTGATTGTTTAAGCTAAAAAAGGAAATCAAATAACCTTATTTAAAAGTGGACAAAAACTCAAATAGATATTTCTCCAAAGATGATATACAAATAGTTACATGTAATCAACTTTGAAGACACATATATATATATATATATATATATATATATATATATATATATGAAAAGATGCTCAACATCACTAAGCATCAGAAAAATACAAATCAAAATCATAATGTACTATCACTTCGCACCCATTATTGTTATAGTTATCAAAAAAGTAGCAAGCATTGGTAAGGAGGTGGAGAAATGAAATACTTGTGTACTGTTGGTGAATTTGTCCAATGGCTCAAGCACTATGGAAAAAGTATGACAGTTCCACAAAAAATGAAAAATACAGCCACTGGGTGATCCAGGAATCCCATAATAGGAAAAATATCCAAAATAATGGAAAACAGGATCTTGAAGAGACATTTGCACTTTCACGTTCATTTCAGTATTATTTACAAAAGCCAAGAGGTAGAAGCAACTGCAATGTCCATTGACAGATGAAAGGATAAACAAAGTGTGATCCATTCATATATTGGAATGTTATTCAGTTTTAAAAAGGAAGCAAATCCTGATACATGCTGCACTGTGGATGAACCTTGAGGGCATTATTTTAAGTGAAATAAGTCACTAACAATAAACAGATACTGTATTTCACTTATAAGAAGTGTCTAAAGAAGTCAAGTTCACAGACAGAAAGTAGTATGGTGATTAGGGGCTTAGGGAAAATGACAATGAGGAGTTGTTTAATGAGTACAGTTTCGTTTTACAAGATGAAAATATTCTGGATATCTGTCATACTACAATATGTATACACTTAACACTTCTGAGCTACACGCTTAAAATGGTTAAGGCGGTAAATTTTATGTATTTTTTTCTTACCCCAATATAGCTTTTAAAAAACATCTGATTTGATATTGTTAAACAATAAAACTTTATTCCTTTCTTGACATGTTAATAACTAAGTAAGTTACGTTATTATATTCTGTTGTCCATATAGGCAGGTCTAAATAACTTGATCTCTGGAAGAAATTTGTGAAGCTGAGAAAAAAAAAAAAACTGTCTTTAAATCATCCTTTTTCTGTTACCTGGGAAAAGCCTGCCATGATTTATTCTGGTGTTGGGACCATTAATACCCCTACAAAAGAGTAATGTTTTATATGGCACAGGTTGGCGGGTCTTACAGACAGGCTTAGGAAAACCAATCTCAGGCCTCCCTCTGCTTCTTGTCTTTTTGTTTTTGTTCTGTAGGTTCAGAGCTTCATGCGAGGATGGTTGTGTAGACGGAAGTGGAAAACCATTGTACAGGACTACATTTGTTCACCTCATGCTGAGAGTATGAGGAAAAGAAACCAGATTGTGTTCACCATGGTTGAGGCTGAGTCAGAGTATGTTCACCAGCTCTGCATCCTGGTGAATGGCTTCCTTCGGCCCCTGCGGATGGCGGCCAGTTCCAAGAAGCCTCCCATCAGCCACGATGATGTCAGCAGTATTTTTCTCAACAGGTGTGTCTTGGCATAAGTTAAAGGATTCTGTGAAAAACCTATTTGTATTTCTTAAAAAGAACTTTTTTACTTTATGTTTAAAAGAATATCATAAATTCATCTTTATGAGTTTATAATATTGAAAATAAGAAAACTATCATTTGTGTTTACTTATGAGTCCACATTAGCATTCTTTAATCTTGGCATCTAGTTTTCTGTTTTTCTTCTCTATTTGACATATGTTTTCTTTTCATTGTGTGGATGTGTGTGTTGGGGAAGATAATCCTCCTTATAAAGTGAGGGAAAGGGAGTGATTAATGCTTTTTTACATGTAATTTATACAGGCATACTTTAGGAAGGGCAAAAAGCAAAAAATAACAGAGGACCTGAGAATTGCTAGTAAATTTATTCACTCGATAAATATTTATAGTGTTCTTACTGCTAAGGAGTCAATGAACAAAGAAAACAAAATCTTCCTTTAATGGAATGAAAGCTTTGATGTAGTGAGACAGATAACAAACAGTGAATAAATGAAATACATAGTGTATTATATGGTGATGAGTGCTACGGAAAAACGAAGGAAAGGAAACAAAGGGACAAGAGAATGCTTGGGTGGTTTACCTAAGATTTTAGTTATTGTTTTTGAGTAGAAAATACATTTGCATGTTCAAAAGTCAAAACAACATGAAAACATCAAACAACAATTAGAAATCTTACTCTCACCCGATCTCCGCCCACCCCAATTTCTCCACTTTCTAGATGTGACCATTTGCATTAGTTTCTTATACAGTAAGTCTTCACTTAATGTCATCAATAGCTTATTGGAAACTACAATTTGAAGCAAAACCACATAGAATGAAGGCAGGCCCAAGAATAATGTTGTTGTGTTCAATGTCATTTCATTGTAACATTGATGAGAGAAAAAAAAAAAAATATGATCAATAATGAATGAAATGATGTTGTTCTTGGACCTGCTGCATATCCCCAGTGTTTCATGTCCATCCAATCAAATATAAATTTTGAGTTTTATCCTACTTCCTTTCTTACACAATGGCAACATAGTTTAACTTGCTTTTTTCACTTTAAAATGTACTCTGGATAGTTTTCCATATTGATATATAGAGAGCATTATGTTTTGTTTTGTTTTTAAATTTCTACATGTGAGAATGTGCCATAATTTATTTTTTAGCTAGGCTTCAAGAAGGCCTCAAGGATAAGTTAACATTTGAACAAAGTCTTGAACATAGACTTGGTGAGAAAGTAAGTTCTGTGACCATCAAGGGAAAGAGTAACTCAGACAGAGGGATTGGCAGTGCAAAGGGCCTGAGGCTGAAGGAGACCTGGCCTGCTTGTTTGAAGAACTGCCCAGGTTCCTAGGTGAACAGAAGTATAAGCCAGAGAATTATTGTAAAGGTGTTTGCCTTTAGTCTTAGTGAAATAAGGAGGCATTGGTGGAGTTTTGAGCAGAGAAGTGGCATGCTATGATGTACATTTTGAAAGTGTCACTCTGGCTTCTCTGTTGACTAGGGACATCAGTCTTGTGGTTTTCAGTAAACCAGGTGACAGATGATTGTAACTGAGAGGACTGTTAGATGGTCATTGTCATAAGAAAGAGATGATCATAATGAAGAAAGTGATCAGTAGTTGGAGATTCTGGGTATATATCTAACATAGAACCAATAAAATTTGTTGATGAATTTGATTTGGGTTTTGAGAGAAGCCAAAGGAGGTTAAGATTTCAAGGTTGTTTTATTTTTTTTAAGGAAATGTGCAGGTGGGATCAAGGCAAGTAGGTAGGCAGGCAGGAAGAAAGGAGGAAGAAGCATTTATTTTCTTTTACTTTTTTTATTTGTTCACACTTGTCTCCCAACCAGACCCGGGACTCAAGCCCAAGGGTATGTGGCCTGTACTCTTTCAGAGGCTGTTGATTTAACCTCTACTCCACCAGGCTATGCCAGATTCCAAGGTTTCTGATATGAACAATTAGAAAGATAAAGTTGCTCCTTACTAAATGGAGATGATTGAGGCAAAATAAATATAAGGAGAAAGATGAAAAATTTTAAGTCTGAGATGCTACTAGTTATCCAAATGAAGAAATCAAGTGAACATGGATTGGATCTTAGTCTGGAGTTCAGTTAGGAGTATGGGAGTTTGGAAGTTCACTAGTAAATGAGTAGTATTTACAGCTACTGTTTGAATGAGGTTAACAAAAGAGTGAATACAGACGAATGAAAGAAGAGGAATAAGGACTGAGCCCTGGGAGGTTCTAACATTTAGAGGTTAGGAAGATGAGGTGGAACCAGCCAAAGAGAATAAGGAGGATCAGTCAGGATAAAAATCAGGAGAGAATGGGTTATCCTGGAAACCAACATAAGAAGGAATGTCAGAAGGTCAAATAAAATGATCACTGAGAATGGCACATGAGTTGAACAAATTGGAAGTTTTGGTAACTTTGATGAGGGACTAAAGGCAAATTGGGGGAAATTTATGAAAGAATGGAGAGACAGGAATTGGAGAGAGAGGGTATAGAAAACTTTCCAATATGGTTGCTATACAAAGGAGCACAGAAACAGGGTGTTGCCTGGAGATAAATTTTAAGAAGTATGAACTCATGTTTGTTTATGTGTATCTTAAGATGGGATAAAAATTACACCAATAACAGGGGTGATGTAAATGAGGAGAGCTGCTGGAACGTTAAAGTTGCATAGGAAAAATGAGGTAGAATGTGCTGTTTATTTAAGTCAAGAGATTGGCATTAGATGAGAATGTGGATAGGAAAGGAACACATGGACACATACGTAGTTTGGAAGTAAGGACATCAGGTGATAGTCCTAGTGGGAAGGAAGTGTTGGAATTAGATAATAGAGGAAAAGGTGTGAAATAATGATCAAGGAGAGCAGGGGAATAAATGAATCAGGGCAATGTAGTCTAGTTCCTAAGCAGTGCTAAGAGCCCATATGAGCATATTAGCTTAGTGGTCATGACTTCACAGGGATACTGGTTAGGATGGCTGTCTGTTTTCATTTAGCCACCCTCAACTGCATGACATAGGTGCAGGGTGAGTGTTTAATTTGGATTGATGTGTGAAGCTAATAAATCACGTGAGAAAAGAATAAAGGCGTTGAAGGAGTATGCAAGGAAGAGATGATAGCAATGAGTTGTGGAATCTAGATTGTGGAGAGAGGGAAATGATTCGTTGAGGGGTTTTGGTTGATGATAAGGTATTAAGATCAATGGGGTACAAAGGATTTTCGGAATCAGGATTCTAATGACAGTGAATGGAAAGATAAAGTAATTAGAGAAGAGTGTGTTTGAAACTGAGAGAAGAAAGGATGCAGTGGTTTACAATGATAAGTTCTACATTACAACCAAGGGAGTGTTGACTGAGGTCAGTGGAGGACAAGATCCTTGGAGGAGGGTGCAAAGACCTAAGAAATCAGATTATTGGAATACTGTTTGTGTGCCTATTGGAATCATCAATAATTATGACAGGAATAGTGTTGGAGAAAGGACTGATAGTGAGCTGGGAGCTATGAGCTTAAGGGTAAGAAAAGTGGCTGGGGGGGTCTATAGATGATTCAAAAAAGAATGGATGATAAGTGGACTCTAAGATTAAAAGCTAGCCTTTTCTTTGGTGTAAACCTTATGGAAAGCAATATGGAGATTCCTCAAAATAAAGAAAATGGAAATTCCATATGATCCTATCATCTTTCTTCTGAGTATTTATCCCAAAGACAAGAAAAAAACACACACTGATTTATAGAGATATATGCACCCCTGTGTTTAATGCCGCATTATTTACAATAGCCAAGAATTGGAAATTACCTATGTTCTCATATCAGATGAATGGATAAAGAAGATGTGGTATATAAACTCAATGGAACACTGCATAGCCCTTGGAAAAGATGAAATCTTGTCATTTGAGATGACATGAATGGAACTAGAGGGGATAAGTCATAAGAAGAAAGAAAGATAGAGATGATCTCACTCATCCAGATATAAAGAAGCAAAGCAAGGGAACAGACTAAACTGAAACTAAACCTGGGACATTGGTAACAGAACTGAGGTTATCCGCAGGAATGGGGTGGGTCATGGGGGCAAGCGGTGGTATGGTCCAATGGACAGTATTGAAGACTTTTAGTAATTTGTTGGTGGGCAAGGGTGTTGTCATGTATCTGAAGAACGGGAAGCCTACATCTATGGGTTTACATTATTTTGCAAAGCAAAGTTACTTCAATAAATACTAATTTGTTTTTACAAAGCTACCTTTTTGTATTACAAGAACGGAGGGAATTTTCCCTGTTTTGTGCGATGACTCTACTCAAGTGTGTGAGATACCCTAAGGGACCTGGGAGCATACAGCCAGCTTTCTGGTGATACTTGAGTCACCCAGGTGTGTAGGTCAACAGTTCTAAAGTCAGTAGCTGAACTGCACTGTCAGAGTGGTGCTACCAAAGGCTGTACTGCCTTGGTTTTGGATTGCCTCTGGGGACTTACTTTCACTGGATTGCTTGACATGCCAGGTTTCTCATATTGTTTAAACTCAGAGTTGAGATGTTGTGCATCTTTTTTGACAGGTAAGGTCATAAGCCCTTTCAGATTAGGAATTGTTGACTACAATTAGTCTTAGAGATGTGCAGAGGTATGTTTTTCAATGTGAGGCTTAGAGTGTGTTGTGATTACTGTCATTTAACTAGATTCCCTTTCACTGTCTTTTAAATTGAAGTCCTGGACAGGCCAGTGATTTTTAATTCCTATACAGAATTTCTGCTTACAAAATAGAATCTACCTACTATCTGCAAAATTGTTTCATCTGTGTTCTAATCATCCAGGTATTAAAATTTGAAGACTGAAGTATCAGTTTTCAATGTAGGAACAAGAAACCCCTCTCTGAGTAGAGAGAATTTACTACTCACAGAATTCTTGGAAGAGCTGGAGGAGTAAAATCAGGGAGCTATCGTTGGGCCTTTGACTTCAAGTACACAGCACCAAAAATATGATCCAGAGTGTAGGAAACTACTGCCATCACCGTTGTCATCATATGTGTCTCTCAGATTTGTGAAACTGGAACAAAACACCAAGGCTGAAATTGCCCCTAAAACACTCACATCTCTGTAGATAACCTTTAGCTTCAGGAAGATACCCTCTATTTCTACCTTCCTTGTCTGACCAAGTCAATCCACTGGTGGAACTGAGATTACATCCAGAAGCCTGCCTGCAGGGAAGTAGAGAAAGGTTTTAGCTCTTCATCCCCTCCTCCATCTAGAAGAAGGGGGGAATGAAGACTGAAAATGCAATCTACACTATCTACCAGACTAAATTTGGTCGAAATCCTTGAACAACAAACACTACTAAGTTAAAATGCCTATAAAAAGAAAACCAAATGATCATCTTCAAGCCTGTCTATTTTGTTTCAAGGACCATTTGGAAATAGAAAGGACTTCCCCTTAATGTTTCTTATAGTGGAATTTGACTTAAAAGAGACTGTTAATCTCACTGACGTGAATAATCCTGTCACATCAGTCACATCTGCCATTTGATTATGTCAATGTGTTTGTTTAGAAAAGGCTTCAAAGGCTTATTCTAGTAGGTTGATTCTAGTGAGGAGAAAGCAACAATATTTTGACTTTAATAACTACCCCTCTTGACTCTTGTAGGAATTTAGATCCTTTTTATTCATAGTTCTTGTGATATCTCAGAATAGGCTACATCCTTTTCAGAAGATTCTTTTACTTTTCTGTCTTTGGTGTCTTAAGAGTGATTCTAGTAGAGTTCTGTCATTTCTTTGCTATAGATTTTTCTTCTCTTTTCTTCTGTCAAAACAGATTTTAGCTGAAAAAACCTTTCCCTGAGTTTATCTAGAAATCAAATCTGAAGAGGAAAAGGATCATAACCAATTTTCTGTTTATTCATTGAAGTGCTACAGCCTAACATTACAAAGCTGTTTTTATTACAAATGGGTAAAGAGGGTTACAGGACAATGACTTGGTACTTACTGTTTTTTTATAATTTGAGACTTAGCTGAGTATTTTTTTTTAAGATCTTGAAGCTATCTGAAAGATAGAGGGAAGAATAATCCATGTTATTGGGTGTATAGTTTGGAGGCCCTAAGAGTCATGAATATTATGTATTTATTAAGGTTTTAGGAAATCAGTGGACTTCTTTAACAAAATAAATGCTTTTAAGTGATTAAATGATATATTTTAATTTTTTTTATAGTGAAACCATCATGTTTCTTCATGAAATATTTCATCAAGGACTAAAGGCAAGAATAGCAAACTGGCCTACTTTAATATTAGGTAAGTGCTTTCTTAGGAGAGAAAAGAGTTTCTCTTAATGTGGCTACACTTAGAGTAAAATAAGTTGAACTTTATGCCTGAAACTGTTTGAATTTTGCGATTGACTCAGAACTTCTTTAGCTCTTGGGAATCTGTCCCATTGCTCTTTCAGCCCTTTCCTCTGGTCTGTCCAGGATCATTTGAAGCCGAGCCAGGCTCTGCCCTCTGGTACACTCTACCCCGTCATTCAGGCATCTGGACTGGAGCCCTGTGTGTGCCTGACACCTGCTGCTGGGAGCCACTGTCCACCATTCCCATTGAGTGAACACAGGCTCTCGCTGTGCCTTTGCTAATTTACTGAGAACTAAGAGAAACTGCCTTGTTTACTTTTTTCTTTTCAGCTGATCTATTTGATATTTTGCTCCCCATGCTGAATATATATCAAGAATTTGTGCGTAATCACCAGTACAGCCTCCAAGTCCTTGCCAATTGTAAGCAAAACAGAGATTTTGACAAACTCTTGAAACAGTATGAAGCTAACCCTGCCTGTGAGGGGAGAATGCTGGAAACGTTCTTGACCTACCCAATGTTTCAGGTGAGTCATCTGGGATGTGCACTCTAAGTCATTGGTTTCAGTGAGATGTTAGTGATACCCAGTGTGACCAGAGTGAGCTGTTCAAGCATTCCCTGTGAGGAATTATGTCACATAGGCATCATTTTTTTTTTGTTTTGAGCTTGACCCCGAGATAAACACATTTATAACACACATTCCCTATCAGCCTCATCTATGTGAGAAAACCAGACATTTTTGAAGCAAGTAAGTCAGGAATACCTTTTGAAAAGCAGAGCCATTTTCTCTTACAGAAAGATGTTACACAGACCTCTTCCATGGTGTCTCCTCCTCCAGCATGTTTAAAAATATTATTAGGTTTACAGAAATAGGATGCTGTGCAAATGTTCCAGTGTATGTTGGTTACATAAAAGGTTCCTAGGGAAAGGAGTGACTGCTAGAAAGGTCTTTGTTTTCCTGCCCATCCTCCCTGCCATGTTGTGATGCTCTTGAGTCCCCGTTGGCAGAGCTCTGGAAAACAAAAGGAGAGGATGTCCCTAGTCATAGTGGCTGTGGTTACTTGAGGGTCAGAAGCACTGGCTGGACTTAAGTTCTTGGTCCTTGGTTAGGTTGATGCAATAAGGAAGGGGCTTGTTCGGATGTTCATTTTTAAGAATTAGAGCAACCCAGGGATCATGTACACTTATATTCTTTCTTACTTGTATTTAGGGACTTATTGTTAAGAGTTCTTGAGTGAGAATGATGGAGGGAAAGTGTGTAGTTTTTTGTTGTTTTGAAAAGTATCAATTCCATCCTTTTGGAAAGACATTGTAAATTTTTGGGGGTTTCTGGCCAGGCCTCCATATTCTTATATGGTACCTGATTCCCCTAATCATGTGTGTTAGGGCTTCTGTGGAGAGCTTTGTCTCCCTGAACAGGTGACCTGACCCCAGATGATCATTTTACAGCTTCAGGAAGCAATGCTGTTCTGTATATAATTGTTTGTTTTAAATCCTCCTTGAAATCCTGAAAGTCACTATAGAAGTTTAGTTAAAAATTTTTTAAAGTCTAAAGGATTTATTTGAAGCAATTTAAGTATAGTGAAACTTTATAATGTTACTGTGTTTTTTCATGGAACTGAATTGTTTGAACTCTTTGCCTCTCCAAGGAAATATTTCACAAGGAAAAAACCATTTTTTTCTTTTTAAAAAACTTATTGAAAATTGTAATTTGTGATTTTATTTGCAGTGAAACAAAATTTAATACTGTTTAACTAGCTGGCAGTTACCTCTAGGCTATGATCAAATATCCTAAGTTGTTCAGCAATCCCAACTCAGGTGAATACACAAAGGTAGAGCTGTGACAGGTACAAGGGACTTCCAGATGTTACCCAGCTCCCTTCCTGACAGTCCATTGATGTCTTTCCAAGTACTAGTTAATAAGCCTTGGAGTGATTCTCTCAATGTCTAAACATGGACTGCACTTATATTTTAGCTGAGGTGTCCAAACACGGTTGAATACATTGCCTTGGAAAGGCCTTTGCATTTCTTAAAAATGCTGAGATAATCTTTCACGCCCTTCCCAGATCTCTCCCCTGGAGTTTAAGCCTGCTAACAATGACTTAGCATTTTGATTGACTCCAAGGAATTCCATAATATCAGAAAAGATCATTGGACCAGGAATTTTTAGTTGACCTGGATGTCTTGCTTAGTCATAACATTGGGGAAAATAATTGATTCACTCTAACTCTCCTTTTCTCAATCTTGAAATGGAATAGCTGAGGCCATTGTCTCCTAGAATAGAGTGATCCTAGGGGACTAGACTGGTTCTGAAATTTGGGTTGTGAAACTATGTGGTGTTTAAGGAGCCAGGTATTAGTCAGGAACCCCCACTCTGCTCCCAAGAATGTGGTGGCCCCAAATCCTAGAATTTAGCCGAAGGGTGAGATATTAATGTTCTCTGACTTTTTCAAGAACAGGTTAACTGAAAGTTCTCAGCTTTCAAGAGCAATTGCTATGGAGAAAGTCTCAAATCTAAAATATAGCCAGAATTAGTTCAACTGGAAGAAATGTGCACATGGAAAGAACCCTGAGTTTTGCTTCCCTATAACTATTTTGAACAGTCCAACAGGGAAAATCATCAGAGTTTGCTGTCCAAGGGCTTCACTCTCCTTGGTGTCTCTCCTCTCCTGTTCACTTGGTGTCTCTCCTTCTTGTCTTCTCTTTAGGAGTGAGTGGTCATATGAAACACTTGGCGGGAGATGCAAGGGGTGGTGGATTTCTCTCTCTAGAAGTTAAAGGGTTTTTCTTACTAGGTTTATTCTATCCCTCTGGTTTCTATTTAGTTTTTTCACAAATGAGGAGAAATTGTCATGAACTTGCTCCCTCAGATGATCCAGGTGAAATCTCCTTTCCTCTGCTTGCACTCCAGTCACTTCTACCTTCCTCCAGTGTAGGCTAGCACCTCAGGATGAGTCTGGGATATGACAGAATTTTGCTGCCAGTCAACAATGGAAAAGGTATCTAAGCTTCTGACCCAGTTTTTTTCTTGAGCCTAGACATGGAGTTAGAAATTGTGTGGGGACAAAGGGAGGAGGAGAGATCTGTGTACCTGTAGGAAGGAAAAGTGTTATTTGGTACCTCTTTCTGGGCCCTTTGTCAAGTAAGTCAATTGCTACTATCTGTGAACTATGTTGAATTCTGGAAACATGAAGGAATTTGGATAATGCAGTGATTTTATCCTTAATTGAACTACCAGACAAGTGTTGTATCAAGTGTTGCCAAGAAATTTGTTATGGAACATAATGTAGTCATTAACATATTTTTAGCAAAGACAGTGACTTGGCTGGTACTGATTAAATTGGCTTCAACTGCTTATAAGTTCATAGGTAAGTCAGTCATGAAATTGGCTCCTGACAAGAATACCACTGTTAGATGTCCTCCAGAACTTAGCTGCTGTTGTTCTTGTCACTCATTTACTGTCATTAGAGAGCAAGCTAATTAATATAAACGAAGGAACAAGTATTGTTCTGTAATTGAAAGCAGAATCACGATTCATCTAGATAGCACCTACTGTGATTCTTGAGTTTTGGGAGGAACATGGTAATAATCAGCTCTTGACTATGCAGATGAGTTCTTGGGAGAGCTGTCCATTTGTCTGCAAGTGTCCTTTGCCTGCGTTTTGGCAGTCTCAGGCTCATTTGTTCCTCTACCAGAAATTGGGAAGAACTAGTTACCGAATCTCAAATCCATCCACTTGAATCTTAGCCAAGGAGCTCTCTAAAATAGATTTAATTAATGGGGGGAGGATCATGAAGCTATTGACTAAACTTAGTTTTCTGGGTTTTCAGTGTATTATAAGTAGTCAGGCTCTCCCACTCCTGCCTTCTTTGTTATGAAAAATTGGGCAAGTTAGCTGTTTATTGCCTTCACTTTCTTGCAGATCTTTTAGCTTAGAGGCAAACTTTTATTGATGATGGCATTGTGCAAAGGGAGTATTTGAAAGCATGCAGGGATCTTTACCGGGTGTAAAAGTCCTAGAGTCTATGTTAGTTAAAAGTTTCTGGGATGGAAAGGCAGAAAGCCTCCTCTGTATGACCTGCAGAGGCATGGGTCTCCTGAGCCTCCTAAGATTTGAAAACTTTTCTGGGATGCAATTTCAGAGACTACACCTAAAGATATAAAAAGACATAAAAATTATAAAAGGGGTGAAGTCAAAATAACGTAAATTTTTCAAATGTGTTCAATATTAAGGAGCTGTTAATCCAAAGCAACATGATACATACAGCGTAGTCTCAGTGAAATAAGTCAGAGAAAGTCTAATACTGTATGATCTCATTTATGTATGGAATCTGAAAAATCAGAACTTACAGAAACAAAACAGATTGGTGGTTGCCAAGATGGGGGTGGGGAAAGGGGTGCAGGTGGTCAAAAGGTATAGACTTCTAGCTGTAAAGAGAAATGGGTTCTAGGAACGTAATGAACAGCATGTTAACTGTTAAGGATATTATTGTAGTATTGTATATTTGAAAACGACTAAGAGAATAGATATTAAAAGTTCTCACCATAAGGAAAAAAATGTTAACTATGTGAGGTGATGGATATTAACTAAATTCATTAGTGTAATTATTTGCAATGTATAAATATTTAAATCATTATGGTGTATATCTTAAACTAATACAGTATTATGTATCAATTATAGTTCTTCAAGATGGTGAAAAAAAGAATGATCAAAAGTAGTATTATATATGTAACTGAATTTTAAAGCACAAAACAATATGCTTACACTTTAGAAAAAAGAGCTACCCATAGGGACCCTGGGAAGTTGTTTTACTTTCTTAACTCTCAGCAGTTCTTCCAAGTGGGAAAAGACCCCAGACCCCACAGACAAGGCCCCCTGGACTAGTACACTGGCCAAATGGGAAATAATCCTTATGTTACTGGAGGACTGGATGTATGTGCAGACCTCAAGCACCTGACCTGACCCACAGCCTTGCATGTTACAGTACCTGTTGTTCATACATGGCATTACTAACATTAAACCCCATGCCCTGCTTTCTAAAAATATTAGTTTATAAGCTAATAAAAAGTAAATATATTGAACTAGACTAGTGCCAATAAACTTACTATATACAAATGTTGATTTACAATGATCATACATTAAACCTATATAATTTTATGATGCAATAATGTTCCTTCAATAAAATTAATTAAAATAGGTGTGCCCTGGTAGAGTAGGAGTTGGGTGCAGTTCACATTTATCCCAAGGTCCCAGGTTCGTGTCCCAGGGCTGGGTGAAACAACCAGGATGTACAGTTAAATAAAATGAAGTGCTTCTTCCTTCTCTCTCTTCCTGCCTGCCTGCTTGCTTTCAGCCCTACTTGTATTTTTCCTTTAGAAAATTAATTAAAAATAAATAAAAATCACTGTAACTTGAGCTAAATCTCCACTGTGGTCTATTAAAACCTTTGTAGGGTTGGTTGGAGTTTCTGCTTTTGATAGTATTCAGATAGTCTGTTCATAAAAAAAAAAGTACAAATAAGTCATCTGATTCAACAGGACTTTCACTCCCAGAAGGATGAGTTGAGGTAAAGTAGGATCAAAGTATCATATAAGGGTGAATGGATCATCTCCCAAGTTTTAATTCTTTAAAAGAATATTATAGTTGGAGTGTCCATTAAAAAAAATCTTATAAAGAGGCAAATGTATATTAAAATGCACTCAAGTGATAATTATGACTAAGAAATATATGACTATATTAAAGAACTAAAGAAACAATTGCTTTTTTGTTACATAATAGCTACTACTCTTTTTTATGTGTTCTTGAAGTTTTGTATATAAGTGAAGTTTGAAGTATAGTTCATTTTTATATATTGCTTTAAAAAAATTGTAAAACAATCAGAACTGTAACAGTAGAGAAGAGTGTCTCAGAAGTGATGATGCACAGTGGAGAATGTTCCAGGGTTACTCATTCTGAATGCTGGTTCATGTCAATGGCTGTTTGTATTTAGATTCCCAGGTATATTATCACACTTCACGAACTTCTAGCCCATACACCCCATGAGCATGTGGAGAGGAAAAGTCTGGAGTTTGCAAAATCAAAACTAGAGGAATTGTCCAGGTAGGCAAAGAGCTTTTAATAATACTATGTCTTGCTTTGGGAAAGCGTTAGATTAGTCTCTGTGGAAACCTAATAACGTATGTGTCCAGGGAACAGGAAGGGAGACAGTTCAGCATCTCAGATTCACCTGAATATTATATGCTAACTCTTGAGATGGTACTGGGTCAGCATGCATCTAAACTACAGCCAAGAGAAAAATGTATCTTTGGAAATGTTGTTATGGCATGAGAATGTTTATAATTGAGATTAGGTGCATTTTGGTTTAAGTTTGGAAATGTTTGCATTTCTTTCAGCATAATGGAGACATAATTTTCTGTGTGTTTTGCATTTATCATTGATTTTTCAGTATTTTAGGCAGTTATTTACATCTATATTCCCTTCTCTTATATGGAATAAATGGTATAAAGATATCTAATTTACTCCACCTCAAAAAAATAGCAGCTTAATTTAAAGAGAAGAGAGCTGTTCATAAAATAATGTTGCTTTCCTGTTTTATTAACAAACAGTATTCCAGGATACTCACTGACCACTGACCTACTTATCAGTTAGTACATTGACTTAGCTTTGGATTATGACATGTTGAAACCTGAGGTCCCATCTGCTTCCACAACCCCAGTTTAGGTGATAGAGATTCAAAACCCGGTTTTCCAGTTAGGGTTCTTCTTTGCTTACTTGCTACGACAATAGAAAATCTCTCTTACTGGGATCTGGTCTGTGTTGTGTCCAACAGGATAATGCATGATGAAGTGAGTGACACTGAAAACATACGGAAAAACCTTGCCATAGAAAGAATGATAGTAGAGGGCTGTGATATTTTGCTGGACACCAGCCAAACTTTCATCCGCCAAGGTAAGTCCTTGTCTATCATCCAAGTCATCTCTTCGACTCTCACATTGTTACTGGTTGTCACAGGAAAGCATTTGGGAACAGGTTTTAATTGAAGTGTGTGGTTGGTGTTCGCACAGGGCATCCTCCTGGCCTTGACCGAGGCTGTGGTTGAGGCCCACCTTTGTGCTGTTTCTTTTCAGGGGCCATGAAAAACAGCAACACAATAATAGTAAAGCACAAGTGGGACAGTAAGTTACATTCTGACTGGACTCTGCTCCTCAGCGGACCCGACGTTCTCTACAGCTCCAAGGAGGACAGATCTGCCTGGCCGGAGGAAGCGGCAGTGTCAGGTGGCGACAACATTCAGACAAAGACACAGCAGAAACTTGAATTACTTCAAGCCCTTTCACATAGCAGTGGGGACAATATTCGAAGTGAAAACAGCTGTTTCTTGTTCCCATTTTTCATCAGTACTTCCAGATCTGTCCCACGTGATACGATTTGATCCAGTTGGTAAATCTAGGTGCCAGATGAAGCATCTCCTGATCTGCCCCAGCCACACTTTGGTAATGGCAAAGGTCCCATGTTCCTGGCTCTAGGGCCTCGTCCAGTAAATGAAGCTTTGGAATAGTTGAAGATGTTTGTGAGGAATGCTGGTAAAGCAACAGCTAACCATGCATATTGCTCCATGACTCTTATTCCGAAGTGGAAGAAGTAAACCACCTGCCACCTTCTCTTTAAGCGCCTAGGTTCCCCGAGGGAGGGCAGCATGCTCCCTGGAATTGATTTGAGACAATACATTGCCTGCATTTATTATGTGGCGGTAGTGAGACCAACACATAACTATGGAATTGAAATTAACCGTTCGTGGAGTTTGTTTATAATGTGACAGTATTATTTGAAGATATTTACATTTCCGTTGCCTACCAACATGTGATGCTTAAAACATTTCAGCCTCATCAAGAAAGATTTTATTTGTGCTGTGCACTTTAATTTTTGCACCGAATACTTAAAAAAATTTAACACATGCTGTTCTATTTTCCAATATTTATTTACAAGCAGAGAAATCATACATATGTTAACATTTTGAAGTATATTTTAGGAAATTCCTTTTCTCATTTTTGATTTTAAATATTAATTTGTCTTTCGTATAATAATGAAACATAATGCTAACAATGACAGGCCTCCCTTATTCCCCCTCTGTCCCTCCCCGCAGACCGTGCCCCCATATTTACTTCCTGCCTGCCTGGCACCTGCCTGACTCTGTGCCTCTGTGTTTGTTCCCAGCCCTTATCCACCTCTTTTGTGCAAGACCCAATATTTGCAATGAAATTTCTGTTTCCAATATGAAATATATGTAATATTTATTAGATAATAAAGGCATTTTAAAGAGACATTTTGTCTTTATCCACCACTTTGTGGCTACAGAAAGTCTGCTTGTCTTACCAGGCCAGACACTTTGAAGCAGACTTTTATTTCCTCCCATCTCATTCCCTCCCTTCACTCCAGTTAGAATGAATTTACCTTCCTCTTTCTTTCCAAGGCCCTTTGCTCCTGATGCATGTTGTCCATTCTCTTGTGTGTTGAGGCACATGTCTCTCCCAGTAATGGAAACTCAGAAGGGCAGCGTTTATGGATTCTCACTGTCTGGTATGGTGCTTTCCATTGTAAATACCTGGAAACTGAGCACTGGATTAGATTCAGTTACTTGTTGAATTGCAATTGTGCTTGTAAGGTGTCTTGTTTTGTTTTTTTTCTTGTATTTGGAATTACACTGAGAAAGGATTCCTATTTGACTTAGCTTTATAACATGGGAGAGCGGAAACAAAAGTTTTTATGACCAGTATTCCATTTCTGAACGAACTTTTGATTGATAAGTGCTATTATGCAAAAACACTTAATATAAATCTTCAAGCTTAGAATGTTTTGATCTAAGTTTTGGAAAATAATCTAAAATGAAAGATGCTGGAAGTATATTGTCATATTTTTTTCTTCGCACCTGGAGGAAAAACAGTCATGGACCACCACATGTTATTTATTCCTTTTTCTGTACCATATGTATAAGGCTATTCTCTCTGCTATTTGTATTTCTGATGTTACTATTGCATTGATGCTGATACAATGATTTGCCTTACAGCCATATTTTTCTGTATTATTTGATTTGGTTAGTCCATTTAGGAATTATTCAATAAAGGTTGCTTTAAAAAATCAAGACCTTAATCTGAGAATAGAAAATAGTCAAATTATGGATGATTTGGAAAGTTTGCATGATTTTGCTTTGGCTGCTTTTCTAATCACTTTCACTAAACAAGACTTTCACTAATAAGACTTTCACTAAAGCCTTAATGTGCTTTAAAACTCATTGAGGTGAGATTTCTTTTAATTCTTATAAACTTTGAGGAATTATATTTTCTATGAAATGGATTGATGTGAGGTCTGTTTAACTGAGTGGGCACATGTTTGCAGATAGGTGCATAGTTTTAAATCTTAAATGAATTTTTATTCTGAGATCTAGCTAAGATCAGTCATCTAGGTCATCTGAAAGGCATCTTTAGAATAAGGGACTGAATCAAACTTTAAGGCCCATTCATGGGAATTTAGTGATTGAAATAACAGATATTTTATTATAAATTAATTCCAGTTATCGGACAGTTGATGAATAAGTTGAAAAGGAATTTATTATGATAGTGGTCTGATTTGGCCACTTATTTTTTAAAGTCTATTCAAAGTTTGTTGAACAAATGTATTAAGTGGAGCAATAATAGGAAGACATTCTAGTCAGATTACTAGCGGTCAAATTCTTTTGCCACTGCTTGTTTGCTTTGTGATGTTGAGCAATTTACTTAAATTCTATTCGCCTCCGTTTCCTCTCCTTAAATAGTAGTACCTGTCTTTTAGGTTTTGCCATTAAACTGGTTTGAAGATAAAATGAACTAATGCTCACGAAAACATCTAGACTTTTCCAGTGAAATTATGGCATAAACGTTAAAAATCAAGACCCAAAATTTGGAATGAAGCTTCTGTTTTCAATAATATGAAATATATGTGCTATTTGTTAGATGATAAAGTCATTTTAAAGAGACATTTTATTGAAAACCCTTTATGCAAAGTCAATAATGTCTTATAGAAAAGTGAATCATGAAAATTAAACAGTAGTGACTGAATTCAGAGCAAAACATTGAGAATGAGGCTGGATTTCTCTGGTAGTTTAATCATTCCCAGATTCTAGTCTCAGATCTTTTCAATATACCACTTTTCTTTGAAACCATCCCATGAGGTCTAGAAATAGTGATACCCGTGTTAAGCAAAACAAACCAGAAAGAAAAAGAGAATTGCAGGCTGGTTTGCTCGTAAATGGAATATAATAAAACAAAACAAAACAAATGAACACACATATTCCAAGAAAATTCATAGGACGCCAGACGGTGGTTACTGGTAAGGTGGGGTTGGGGTGGGGGCGCTGTAAAGGAGAGGAAAACAAAGAGGGAAAAGGGTAGTGGTAAAGGGCAGTGAACTCTAGTGGTGGGGGTGTGAAATACACATAGACTGAGGTGTGATTTTAATATCTTAAAATGCATATGTCAATGAAAACAAAGAAATAATAAAATTATAATATTAAGAAAGAAGAAAGTACAAAGAGCTCATACATCTCAACAACAGCAATAAAAAAGTAAATGATCCACTCACAAAAATGGACAGAAGAACTGAACAGACACCTATCCAAAGAAAACTTACAGATGGCCTACAGACACAGGGAAATGTGTTCTACATCACTCATCATCAGGGAAATGCAACTAAAAACCACAATGAGATACTACCTCATATTATCAAGAATGGCCTGTATCCCAAAGTAGAAATAACAAGTGCAGGAGCGGGTGTGGAGAAAAAGGAATCCTTCTTCACTCTTGGTGGGAATGCAAATTAGTGCAGCCTCTCTGGAAAACAGTATGGAGAGTCCTCAAAATAGAACATCCATTGGATCCAGCAATCCCATTCCTAGGCATACACTCAGAGAATACAAAATCTCTAATCAGGAAAAATATCTGCATTCCTGTGTTCATAGCAGAACGATTCACAACAGCCAAGACCTGGAACCAATCTAAATACCCATCAACAAGTGGTGACTGGATAAAGAAGCTGTGGTGTAGACACTCAATGGAATTCTACGCAGCTGCTAACAAAAAATTAAAGGAAGAAACAACTTGTGCCACTTGCAACAGTCTGGGTGAAACTGGAGGGGATCTTATTAATTGAAATAAGTGAAAGAAAAAGGGAAATATAAGATGATTTCACTCATATGTGAAATATAGTGAAGTGAAACATATGAACAGTTCAAAGCCTGCAAAAACCTACAAGATGCAAGATGATGGCTGCCAAGGGTTGTGGGGCGGGAGGAAGAAGAGCGGGAGCAAAGTGGTGGTGGTAAAGGGCCCTAGAACTCCAATAGGAGGCATCGTGTGTAATGCCCATAGACTGAGAAGCGAGTTCAAGATCTTAAAATCAGTATGTTTTTATAAACAAAAGAAATAATAAGTACCCTCTCAAATCTAACCCAGTAACTTGGAGATCACTCTTCATTCTTTTTGACTACTGAGTAGAATTAAGAGTAAGGCATTATTCAATCTTGAATGTCATTCTGTGGGAACTTAGTGATTGAAGTAAGTTTTATTCTAATTTTTTGCAAGATGATCCTAATTATTAGACAGACTAAGGACCCAGATGCAAGGACTATGTCATAGCAATGGTCTGAGACTAAGGAAATACTCAATCTAATTACTTGTCTAATTTGTGTTAACTAGAGAAACATCTTCATGTCTCATGTCTCTGTTGCAATACAATAAGATGAAACGTGAAGAAAATCCACTTGACATGTTTTTACCAAATGTGATCATTTTATAAACTAATCAATAGGGCTGAAATTGGCCACTTTTAATTCAGATGTTTAGATTTTTTGTTCATGAATAATGCACGTACTCTCCTAGTTGGATATGAGGTAAACCGTTATAGATTAAGCATATTAATGTGTAATTACCAAGGAAACTTTTTTTTACCTCAAGCTGAAATGCAATTACTAATATAAGAAATAAAAGTATAATCTGTCATTTCTGATTTACAAAAATCGTTAAATGCTAGAAGCATTTACCAATCAATACATTATTATTACGTTTTCATAACTTTGGTTACATTCTTTCTGAAGAAGACTCTCAAACCAGTCTGTCCATCCAGATGTTTGTCTAAGCTCCAGGCTTTAACTCTGCCCTCACTAATCTGCCTGAGTGACTCACAACCACTCTTGGCAAACTAGAGTACTTTCATGTTGCTGAATCCACTGCCTTCTTCTGGCTGCATCACTCTGAAAGAGCTCCTCTGGCTTCGATTCCACCTTGCAAGTCCCAGGGGTACAATCCTTCTGCTATTAACTTGTTCATCTACTTCCTAAACACCCTGCCTTGAGCTTTCCCTATCCTTCTCTTACACTTCAAATATAATCACTTGCTGCCTGCGCTCTCAGTCGGTTTGCTCCCACCTGACTCACCTCTTTCATTCAACTCCTCTTGCTCATTCCCTTCAGTGGAACCCAGCCTATTCCAGCCCTTTGTTGTCCTGTCCCACGCCCTCCCCCAGGATAACTTCCATTCTATTCTGTAGGCCTGGAATAGCTGCCTCTCTGCCTCCTTCAGGCATCCCCACCTAAACACTTACCTAAGGAGATGGAATCTGGATGTGACTGCGTGGGTCCTTCATCCCTAAACTTCATTAGGTCTCTGTGAAAAGCAGAATTAGAATATTAGAATACTCCTATGTTAGTGCAAATGCCTTGTGAGTCGCCTCAATCGTTTTACTCTTTTACATATCTGAAGAACTTTAGTGCTTTCTCCCCCAATTGTAGACATATTCTGTATCACACACACACACACACACACACACACACACACACACATCGGAAAACCCAGAACATGTATGAAAAATAAAACGAAGTTATCTGTAGTCTCATCTCTTAGTGATGACCTCTGTTAATATTTAATGGTTGAATATGCGTGTAATGGTTCTTTTTAAGGCTGACAATCTTTGTCAGGCTGTGTTTAGGGTAGGTAGTAGATGAAACAAGTAGTAGAAATATTACTGACTCGAGGCATTTCAGAAATCAGAGCAAATATTCGTAAAAATTTTTACAAGTACGTTTGGTTTGATATTTAACTAATTTAAAATTTTTTTTTTCAGGAGGGGGGTCATTATTAGGGTGAAATTATATAAAATCTATGCATAGCTTCTCACATTGAATGCAAGATAGTTTTGCTCACAGGAATGCTCTGGATATAGATTTTATGTGGTTTATTTTCATTTAGACTCTACAAAGAACTTTCATCTCATAGTTTAAATGTAATCCGAACTAGCTGCCCTTTAAAAATAATCTTTAACTAAATTGCATTGAATTGTATAATTTATGTATTTTTATAATATATATCTATCGTGTAAACTCTTTAAAATACAAGGTAAACTACAATAATAGGCTTTCTACCTTTAGTACTTCAGGAGAATGAACTATATTTGTTTATTGTTATGTTATTTTTTTACTACATGTAATTATACAATGTGTACCTTATTCTTAAATGAATAACGTGATTGAGATTTGATCACCAAGGACAGATGGCCAAAGTACCTTGTTCTTTGAATTCAATTTGATTTTTTTTCAAACTTACTTTCCATCTCATAAATGAGAAATCAAGTCTAAAGTGTTTTACAAAAATTGTACAAATGGCTATGACCTTTAGAACACAATGTGGGGTTTCTTCTGCTCAAAGTATGGGGAATTTAATTGTTTTAGTGCATCAAATACATCCTTGGTGTCTTGGGAACTGAGCCTGAGTATTGATTGCATCAAGAACAGCTCTCACTTGACAGAATTTTGATTGTTGTGTATTCTTCACTTTTGCGACGACCAGGTTCTCTCATTCAAGTACCCTCTGTTGAGAAGGGGAAGCTCAGTAAAGTTCGCCTGGGTTCATTGTCTTTGAAGAAGGAGGGAGAGCGACAGTGCTTCTTATTCACAAAGCACTTTTTAATTTGTACAAGAAGCTCTGGAGGGAAGCTGCATCTACTTAAGGTACTGATTTTACGTGACTATTCCATTTGCAATCCATACCCTGAAGAGGCATTGAAGTCTATTTAATTATGGCTTTCATGTGCTGGTATCATAAAACATATTGTCACGATTGCACAGTGCAGTCATCTATGGTTACTAGCATTGGCATTTACTTTGTTGTAATGTGGATCCAAAGTAAAGGAAATTTAAGTATGCATTGCCATAAAGAAGTGCATTTAAAATCATAACCTGGACAAAATTGTTTCTAGTTGGACTACTAATCTGCAAAAATCTTGTCAAACCACTACAGTGTGCTGAGATAATATTTGCTAAATGTTATCTTATCTTGTTCCACAGCAAGAGCCAACAAACTATGACCCCATGGCTTGCTGCCTACTTTTTGTTAGCGATGTATTGAAACACAGTCACGTTCATTTGTCTACATATTGTCTGGCTGGTTTCATGCTTTTTTTGGTGTGTGTGTGGAGAGGCACAGGCAGAAATGAAAGTGAGCAGAGGTGGAAGGCAGGAAGAGAGAGAAAGAAGACACATTTTATTTATTTTTATTTAGTTGTTCATCTTGGTTGTTCCTCTGGCCCCAGGTCTCCAACCTGGTCCTTAGGATGTATGTGGATTGTGCCTGCCAGAGTGGTGGACTTAACCACTAAACCACCAAGGCATACCAGTTTCACGCTTTTTAAAATGGCAGTTTTGAATAGTTGCAATAGGGATCATGAAACTTTCAATAGCCTAAAAAATGTATTTTCTGACTCTGTAATGGAAAAAGTTTGCCTATCTATACTCTCTGCTATTAGCGTCTAAAAATATTACCCAGCATCATGATGACAGCTTTCTACTGCTTAGCTGGTTGGTGAGTTTAGCCCATTGCTGAGCTGCATTCACTCTGTAGATCCTTTAAGGTACCATTTAATCTCCCACAGACTGATTTGCTAACTTTTATAATCATTGGGTTGCAGAGAAAATAATCATGAAGTTAAATGAGTTCAGTTACTTGTACATGTCTTGGTGTAATTTTGGACTCCATGGAAATGATTTATGATGCAGAATTGCCATGCTTTCTTTTGTGGCATCTTACATATAAGGTTTGCAAATCAGAAATTCTTGACCTTTACAAGCCTCTCAATCTCTTAATGAAAAATTGCTTTATTTCCAGACAGGTGGTGTTCTCTCTCTAATGGAATGTACATTGATTGAAGAGCCTGATGCAAGTGATGATGACTGTAAGTCCTCTTCTGTCACTTAGAATTGTAGTGGAATAAAAAGATAAAATCCCCTGGTTTCTGTTTGTTTATAATGAAGAGTGACTTAAGAAGGCAGGAGAGATGCTGAGAATAAACTCCCTGAAGTAATTTATATATGAAAAAAATTCTTTTGAAATGTTCAACCTCTGTGCCTTGTTAAACCACCTTTGGGAACTCACATTTGATTGCATTTGTCTCATGAGAGTGACTTTTCAGAGGCAGGCAGAGAGGAAAGTGGAATTCAGTCCGTGTTAGAATTCTGTAGATTATGGAAATTTTGAAAAACATGAAATGAGAAGGAGACAGGGATCCTAGTCCTGAGTAATCTTCTGACCTCAGCTTGACCTGCTTATGAGTTTATTAATACTGCCTTGCTCAGGCCTGAGAAGTTCCTTAATGCTGAAGTAAGATCCTGAACTTGCAGATAAAACGATCATATTACTAGAACAACATGAAAATGGACTCCTCTTCAGTTTTTGTATTTACCCCTAATTGTTTGGTTTACATGTGCTGAAGCCAAAGGTTCTGGGCAAGTGTTTGGACACTTGGATTTTAAAATAGCTGTGGAACCTCCTGATGCTGCTCCTTTCACTGTCGTGCTCTTAGCACCTTCGCGTCAGGAGAAAGCCGCCTGGATGAGTGACATAAGTCAGGTGAGTGACTTTGGCCAAAAGTCTTTTTTTTTTTAATTTCACAAAATAAGCTTTGTGGGGGAGGATTTTTAGATTTTTTTAATTTAAAATGTGTGTGCGGTTTACTGTGATCACGACCATCACCACTATGTATTTTGATATGTTGGAATCATTTCATTGTTGTCTGTTCATTTTTCTTTTTTAAGGTTCAAATTTGCCTGTTGTTACAGTCATTACATTTTGGTTAGAAAGTTTTGTACGAGTTTTAAATGTCGTCACTTGGGTGTTGAATAGCGATCAAATTGGACTATTAGTAGTAAAGTATCCAGTGACCCCCCACTAGACTTTGTTGTTTGTTTCTGAGGCAAGAGAAGGGTGAGATATAAAAAAAAACTAAGTAGAATTATGATGAGAAATCACAAATGAAGGAATTATATCAAATGAGGCTGTCTGTAGTATAAAATTTGAAGATAACTCCTGTGTTTTGTTTATTTGTTTATCTATCTATTTATTGATTTTTGGAAGAGAGAGGAGGAGGAGAAAGAAGCATTTTGTTTTATTTTTATTTATTTGTGCACACTGGTTGTCTCCTCAAGCTCCTGTATTTTATATAGAAATAGTAAGGAAACTGATTTGCTTACTTTACCTTGATCAGCAATGTCCACTTAGGGAACTGCTGCATTTATTTAGGATTTAGAAATATGTCAACACTGGTCATAATTAGAGTTGGGCATTCCTAAACTCCACATTAATTTTGGTTCATTCACCAATGTAAGAGGATAGTGAGGCTGAGTAAGGGAAATATTAAACTAAGACTTGTTAATATACTACAGATTCCATTGCCAACTTATTTCTGAAGAGCACATAATTTATCTGTAAGGCAGGTAAAATATGAACTATATTTTAGTTCTTCAGATAACTTTTTCCTAAGTGACTGGAGACTGAGGGGAAGTTGAATGATTGGCAAATATAATTATATTTGTGTGTCAAAAAGGTTAAGTCTGCTAAGTTTACAAACTTAATCTCATTTGACCCTTACAATATTATTCGCAAGTTAAGCAGAAATTTTAGTCGATTTCTTGGGTGTGAAACCTGGGGTTTGTAAACTAATTAACTTAACTCCCTGAGTCAGAACTCAAACCTAATACAGGTTTATCACAGCTTTCTAAACATCCTCTCCAGAATGGCTGGATCTTTATTCAATGCCCTGAGCACTACTTGGGTGGTGAATAAATAGCTCGAAGTGAAGGAATTTCTTTTCTAATTAACAAAGGAATGAAAATATGAGATCTTCTATATTTGCATATATTTAATGTTATATTTATTCTATAGCTATATAATTATATTTAATTACTATGGTGATTTATTAATACTTGCATTGGTTCTATACCATATTCATTAATACTTCAATTACGTCTCTGTTTGTAATGCATCCCTGCCTTATGATACTCAGAATCATTCATGAATTCTATGAACATGTTTCAAGTACTTACCATATGCTGCCAGATATTGTGTAGGTACCAGTGATAATGTGATGATCTCTGCTCTCAATGAGACAGACACACTAGTAGGAGAGAAAAGAAAGTAGACAATGTAATGCAACATCATTTTGTAGGTATGATGATGCTAAGATAAGTAGGAAGAATGAGGAAAATAGGAGTAGTTAGAGGTATTTTTCTAGCCATTTCTATCTTTCTACCTTATGATCTAACTGAAGCACCTGAAATAAAGAGTTGAAAGGAAGCTTTAAGTAATCTTCCTTAGGGTGCCTGCTGAGGCACTACTAAGAGAGAAAAACTCTTTAGGGTACAGGAATGAGTCTTTGTCTGATCCTATAAAGAAATGATCCAATGCTTTCCCTGCTGCAGGTATCCAAGTGACTCTCTCTATTTTGACTGTATCTTGAGGTAGATGTTACAGCTTCCTTGTGTTTCTCCAAGTTGGTGTTAGTAATATGTTGAATTGTACTGGGTTATATCTACAAGTGAATCTGAGAGTGAAGCTAACAGAAAGCTGTATCTTTTTGAGTGACAATGATATCATTGTGTGAAATTACTATGTTCAACATAGCCTTGATGTCACATGGCCTTGACACTTGCTGCTTTACTCATTCAGTGGACATTTATGCAGCAATCCTATATGCCAGACACTTCTTAAATACATGTGGTATTTCATGAACAAAAGGAGTATCACTAACAAAAATTCCCTGAACTTGCGTAGCTTAAATTCTACTGTGGGAAGACTGAAAATAAGCAATAAACCTTATAATTAAGTGCACAGTATTTTATATTAGAAGTTGATAGGGTATGGTAAAAAGTATTGAACTACATAAGGTAGATATAGGTCAGTACAGTTATAAAATGTTGCTCATCTCATTTTGAAGATGATATCTAAACAAAGACTGTAGCAACTGATGCAAATGTATAGATACATTATTAAGGAAATATTCCAGGAAGAAGAAAAAAAACAATTGAAAAGACTAAGCAGGAAGACACAGCATATTTTAAGGAATAGGAAAAAAGTCTGTGTGGCTGACATGGAATTTGCAAGAGGGAGAATAAAAAAAGAGAAACTCAGATGTGTAATAGAAATGAGACCAAGGGAGGGTCTCCTTTGCCATTGAAAGGACTTTAAGTTGTACTCTGAGTCAAATTAAAAGCTAGTCAAGGGTTTGAGTAAAGGAATTCCATCATCTGACTTAAGTTTTAAAGGGTTCCCTTTGGTAACTGTGTTGAAAATAGATGGGAAGTGGAGGGCAAGACTGAAAGTAGCGAGGTGAAAGAGAAGTCTACTATAGCTACCCAGGCAAGAAGTGTTGAGGCTCAAACTAACATGGCATAGAGATGGAGATAAGAGGTTTGGTATTGAGTGTGTTTTGAAGGTGGAATCAAGAGGATTTTAATAAAGATTAGATTCAGGATATGAGAGAAAAGTAGAGTCCGTGATGACTCTAAAATTTTTGGCCTACTCGACTGGAGGATAGAGTTGTCATTAACTGAGATGGGAAATCTATAAAGGGAAGAGATTCTGGGGGTGAGTACCAGAAACTTACTCTGAATACACTGAACTTTGTAAGTCTATTAGACATTAATTTGGGATTATTTAAGCAAGCACTGAAGTATGTAAGTCCAGTGTTTGGGGAGAGATCTAGTAGGAAGACTTTATGCCTTTTAGGTGAGACCTAAGTCTATGAGACTATGGATCACCAGGGAAGAGGGTCATAGACTGAGTGAGGAGTCAGGAAGAATAGCAATGAGGACTGTGAGAAGAAGTTGCTAGTGCTTTTGGAGGACAGCTGGTTCTGGAAATCAAGTCAAGAAAATGTGTCAAGGAGAAATGAGTGGTCATATGTCAACTGCTACTAAAGGCTGAGTAAGGTAGTGAGGTCTGAGATTTTTAGCACTTTTGCTGATGCAGGGTCTGAATGACGCGTGGTAGGAATAGAGAATAGAGTGCGCTGCTATTGATTGAGCCTGGTCTGCTGCCCAGCAGCCTGCTCTCAACTGACTTTGTTCCCTTTTTAAAGCACTTTCATTTTATAGGAGAAATTATATGCTATACATACCTGAGTGGAATTTGTCAGTCTCTGAACATATTCATTATTAAAAAGATGATCCTAGTGAATGCTTGAAAATGTACTGTTTAATGTTTTATTATATATGTATGTAAAAATACAAACTCAAAAAGGTACTCAAAATCCTCCTCGTGACCAGGATACTAATATATATTTTTCAAAGTATTTTACACCAATAACTATATTAGAATTACCTGAGGGCTTTTTAAGCTCACAGAAGCCCAAATCCACGTGTGGACACCATCCCTACCCCTGCAGGTTTCACAACCTCCACAGATTACTTGTATACAGTTACATTCAAACCTCTGCCCTTTTTCTAAAACCGTCTCACAGTCCTGCCATTCAGAAATAATTACAGTATTTATATTCCTACAGATTTTTCACATTGTTGCCTTCTAGTAGCTATTAGCTTCTCCTAGCTATTTATTTACATATTTAATGTACAATATACTATATACACATATAAATATACATACATATTCTACCACATTAACTTAGCAATGTTCTAGCTTTTTCTGAATATTAGATACTTGGGCTGTTTCCTAGATTCATATTAATATATGATGTGGTGCTGTCTTTGTATAGGTAAGCTTGTTTTCATGTTCCAGGTCCCTCATTGGCATATCTTCCCTATGCAGGTGAGACTAGTACAGAGGCCTGATCAGCTTCATAATTTCATAATTCATGGCTCAATAGGCTGCCATAATGCTTCAAGAGATATATAGCTTGTTATTTCACTCCATCAGCATCTAGGTATCTTTGGAGTTTTCTTCTAAGTTTACCAATGTTGAGTTTTGTCACAGTTATCATATTTTATTATTTAATGGAAAAGTGATATTTTCTTCTAGTGGTGTTAATTTACAGTCTTGCAATTTTCAATGAGATTAACATTTTCTACTATTTCTATTTCTTGTGTAGATGGGTGTTTAGTCACTGGACCTATCCTTGCATACTAGGAAAAAAATATGTTCTTTCGAGCCAAATTATAAATGTTTTCCATCATTTTTTCTTTTTGACTCTCTGTATTTTGTTAAATCCCTGATTTGAAGCCACCTTGGTGTACTACTGTACAGTGTTAAAATAATCATGCGAGACTCTTATTTAAGATAATAAAGTGGTTCCTGGGTGTTGATACAATTCCAGTTTCACATAAAGCACTCTGTACAAAAATTAAGACTTTTGGCATTGCCAGGCCTCTCTCTCTGAAGCTGTAATTTTTAGAAGTAACAATTGCTTGAATGATTAATTACACCTTTAATTACATCAGTAAAGCCATAATTAACTATCGGCGCCTCCAACAAAGTCTGCAAGTGGCTAATGGTCTTGACCAATAATTCTTCCCTTTTTCATCTATTTATAGGGAAAAATGTGAGGCTGCAGATTTGACCATTCATTTCAACACAATGCATTCATCTGGGCTTGTCTCACTGTCATATATAATGGTGCATTAAACAGATTTTCCTATAATTATGGATATTAATGAAAATGTAGAATTGAAATTTGCCTCAGAGCTTCTTGGTTTGGGCAGATGTGTCAAACACAGACTTTGAGTAGGCATGTTTGTGGCACGCTGACATACTTTCTCTCTTAAAATAGCTCCTCTGCAATCAATAGGAAAATTTCTACTTTAACGTAAAAGGTGAAGTATAGGAAAAATCTAGCCTTTATTCCCAACTCTCAGAAATATTTAGAAGGTAAGAAATATGGGGCCACAGTAGACCACTGGCCTTTCAACAGTCCTGTCTTAAGCCAGACCCTCAAAAAGCCCTGTGAAGAAGTCATTCTCACCACTATTCCAAAGACCAGCTGTATCAGAATTATTAGGGGTTTTGTGAACATACAAATACCAAGGTCCTACCCAAGTCACAGTCATCACAAACAGACCTAGAATACCCAAGACATTGCAATCTGCTTTTGTTATCCTATTAGTTTCGAGGTTTGTTGTAATCCATATACATTCAAGGTGCCCCAAAAGATATGTGACACTCTGCTTATTTTTATGTATTGCTTCTTAAATGAGTAAACTGAATTTACTTTCCCAGGGCTCAACTACTTTTCCCCAACACAACCAAGATATGTGTTTAAATGATCATGAATCTATGCCATGCCCTCCAACGCAAATAAATAAATTCACGCATTAATAGACACAAATTCTATTGTCGTTCATTTTTTTTTGAGGGGGAAGAGAAGTCTTTATGCAATACAGTATTACTGAAAGTGTCAAATGGAAGGGCAATAAAAACAGAATGCTCTTGTTGAAGTATAGTTTGTAGGCCCAGAGTCCCCAGGAGTTCTGTTTGTTCACCCCCATGTTACCGCTGAAGCCTGTCTGTACCCCTAAGAAATAAGGAGACTATTTCAAAATCACTCCTCTATTAGAAATATGATATGTTATATATACATATAAAATACATGTATATATAATTAAAGATTGTTTATCACTTATCAAAGACCTCTTGTATAGTTTAATAGGACTTCACTACGTGGTCTTTATGGTTTAGTTCTGGTTTAGCTTGCATGTATGTTTTGTTCTCCTGAAACTTGAGCATATGCGAAGCTTCCTTTTTCTTCCTATTGAAAATAATTTTAGTGCTTCATATAATGAACCAGAAAGATTTATGACTGATATTTGACACTGGATAATGAGATGTTCAAAATGATCACATACATCTCCTTTGAATCTAAAACATTTATCTCAGGTTCCCATTCAGAAGGACTGAGCTGATTTATCCCCTCTAGTTGCAAAGACAGAGATGTTTTAACACATAGAATCAGTATAATGAAAGTTTTTTAATGCATCGGTGATAGTTACAGGTATAAAGGGAAATATCTAGTTACAATAAATTACAAGGAAAGTTAAATTCAGAGCATAAAACTTGTAGACTGACGACATGGAAACCTGGGAATGATTTTATATTGCATATTGGTGCCAAGTCTGAGGCGTATAAAAGGACCCTTTAAAGGACTTGAGATCCCTATTTAAAGCTTTTTGGAAGACGCTCCTCCCTGTGGAGTAAGAACTCAAAAAATCCTATTCATTAATCCCAAAAAGAAATAAAGGAGTTACTTGGGTTTGTGAATTTTAAAAATTTTTTAAAAATCTCCTTTGGAAAAAAATGAATGTTTTTCTGGTCTATGGATTTGAAATTCAGATTTATAATATGGATATGGTGTGAAAATTACAAACTGAGAATTTAATGTAAAATCAATTTTTGGACAGTTGAAATTCCAAAATTGTTTGGTAGAAGCAAACACAAAGTCAGTCCATTAACAAAACCTCAAGATTCAGGACTCATAACAATGTGCTCAAACAAAAAATGACATGTCTTGTAAAGTAAATTATCTATCATGAGCAAAAGTCAGAAGTCAAGTTATAATTAACGCTGTGAGAACTTCAGATAATAGGGTGACAACTTGTAAAATATTGTAAAAAAATGTTTAAAATGGAAGGAAGGAAGGGAGAGAGGGAGGGAAGGAGGAAGGAAGGAAGGATAGAGAAAGAATAGGTCACTTCATGAAAACGACCAGGCTCAGCTGTCAAAGGAACAAAGAGAAAATCTGAACATACAGATATAGTCCTAAATCATCCTAAAACTGTTGTTTGTGTAACTAAGCCATTTGTTTAGACTATTAAAGGAAATCGAACACCATCTCTACCCTCTCACTCCGGTGTGGTCACCCAAAGTAACAACCTCACTGTAATTCAGAAACATTGAGAGCAGGAAGTCTAAGAAATAACTGGAAAAGTTACTAGGTCCACTTGTCCTCTCACTCAGTGCCTTATCTATCTGCAACCGCTGCCCCCACCCAGCCCTTTGTAATTTCATAAGAATAGGATAATGTTAATCCTCTTTACTCCCTTTGGGATTGGGAAAGGGAATTTGAAAAAATTTATCTTATTTATATTTGAAGTGCTTTTATAATTCTTTCTCAACTTTTACTCTCATCTCCTAGCACTTAGTTGAGTGTCTGTCATTTAGTAAGTACTGAATAAATGTACATAGGAGACACTCGTTTAATAAAATCTCTAATGCCATATAATCAAGGCATCTTCCTGGTTCTCTTTAGAATTCAAAAGATAGACTAGTTTTGCTTAAGCTCTGTGTCGTTCAAAAAACACTTGCCCATGCTTTATTACTTTTAAATATACTTGCATTAAAAAGTTTTGAAATTGTCTTATACCACTGGTCATTTTTGACTTTCACCTTGTCTTTTTTCTTTCTTGGCTTTATTTAGTAACTCATCAAAGTCTATTTTTTTTCTTCAAAATATTCTTATCCATCCCTTCCTCTTCATTCCCCTGGCCTATCAGAGGGAAGGCAAGGATCATTTCATTTATTGACTCAAATATGGTTCTGATGATCCATTTGGCCTCCATGCATCCTCACTCATTTTCAGTAAAGTCAGTGGTATATCTTTCAACATCAGTGGGTCACTTATTTTGCTCTTTGTCTTATTATGTGTTTTTTTGTATTCTATCTTGTGGGAATAAGATGGAGTATAAACTTACATGGAAGCACATATAATCAGATTTATAATTAGATAACCATAATTACTCATATAAAGGGATAACTCCAAATTATTTCCAGATGCTGTTATTTAGGGAAATGAATTAAAGGGGAAGATTACTTTTATTAATTTAAAAAAAATTTTAATGGAAAGGTGCAGGCTTCAATGAAGGTGAGCAGAGGCAGACAAGCAGGAAGAGAGAGGGGAAGAAGGACTTTATTTTACGTAGTTGTTCATCTTGGTTGTTCCTCTCAGTCTCAGGATGCAAACTGGGATCCTTGGGATGAATGAATTTAGAGTACACCAGCTGAAGGTGGCGGACCAAGCTACTACTCCACCAGGATGTGCCTATTTATTTAATTTTAAATCGATTTCTTTAATAGCTTTTACAGAATCATTGAAGGAACACTGCATCACAGCATTATATAAGTTTAAGGTGTGCACCATTGTAAATCAACATCATGTTTACACAAACCATCCAATTCAATCCTTTACCCTATAATTGACGCCTTTTACTTGATTTGCCCACGCCTCTCCCTTCCTGAAGAGGAAATTTAAAAATATTTCACTCTATGCCCCAAAACTGGGATCGTCTGTCCCTGGTCATTGAAATGATGGCATGAGATGTGAGGAAGTTGATTTTTAAGGAAAAACAAGTATGACAATGACCGATACACTCAGAAGACTGAAGTTAGGGGATACTGGTGATCCAAATTTTCCTATATGCATATTCATTCTTTCATTAGACATTGGAACTTAGGTGAGACCCTGAGTACAGGACCTATGTGAAGTCACTAGGTGATCACTTTCTCTCACTATATAATTGCAATCGTAAAGCGCTACCTGGTATCCTAGTAACTAGAAGTAATTTCTGATTTTAAAAATTGCTGAAATCTTTTTTCATTTTACAGTTTGTTCAAGGGAATTATATATCATTTAAAATAAATCTTTCTCTAATCCAAAGTAATTGCATCAGGAAATTATATATTAAGACATAGATACAAATAAAGCAGAAAAAATTAACAGAATTTCTTCACTTCTCCTCTTAGAAAAAAAGAGAAAAAGATAATGCAGGGCTTTATGTATGCCAGAAAAAGGGAAAATTGCACACACTGTGCTCACCAAACCAACATGATGTCAGTAGTAACTGCTGGAGAGACTAGTAAAATGTGGGAATTTGTTGTCCAAAAAACACCTGAGATGCAATCACAGAGATGTATGGTGAGACAGAAGCTGAATTCCATTGAAGAAAGCTGCCATTTCTACTCTGACTGCCTCATACCACCCTCTGCTTACTCAGAATGATAGCACGGTCATCACCTTTGAAGGCTTATACCTCTGTAGTGCTGGGACTTCTAGAGAATTGTGATGATGTGGCCAGAATCCTTGTAAACACATTTCAGGAAAATATAGCCCTGTCTATCCTCAAGTATTTGGTTGATGCATAGTTTTAGTGTTTGTATATTGAAATCTGTTCATCAGTGTATTATGTTTGTCTTCTGCTCTATACGTGAGCATGCGTGTGCGTGCATGTGTGTGTGTGTGTGTGTGTGGACACATGTGCACACAGATGAGGAAATGAATTGTTTTGTGACTGTAGATAATTCTGGAAATATATTACTGCTTAGGTTTTCATGTGGATTTTAATTGTCTATATTTTTAATTTCAGTGTTTGGACAATATACGGTGTAATGGTTTAATGACTATAGTGTTTGAAGATAATTCCAAAGTTTCTGTGCCGCACATGATTAAGTAAGTGCAATAATCCTTTTTCTTACATTTTAATCAAGATCAAATTGGTAGAGAATGTAAAACCCTGAATAAAATAAGGATTGAGTATTCTGCTTCATATTGAGAATATTTCTTGATAGTTATATAGTAAAATATGATATGCCATTATAAATATTAAGACTATCAAAATGGCTTGTTCAGATTGATAGTTTGTTGATCCATAGAATAGGAAAGATGTTTTTCGGTCTCTTATAGATGCTTTTATTCACAACAAAAACCTATCCAGATTTTCAAGTTTAGTATTAGAAGTTGTGACACCCAAATGTGACCAGGGCCAGAAGGTAGAGCAAAGAATAGCATAGCTCCCTCATATACGGTCCAGAACTGCCCTACTTTGGGATATGCAGAGATGGCTTTTCAAAGAGTAGGAGCCAGTCTCTTACTAGTACAGAAACCTTGGACTTTCTATGAAGATTTCTAAGAGAGTCGCACAGGTTTTGATGCCTGTTTTCTATAATAGATGTATTCCCTGGTGGAGTAAAGTTTCATATTTCTTCTTTCATGCTGGCCCCAGCTTCATGAGCTTGTTTTCAGTTAGAGGAAAGAGAATAACTGCGATCTCTGATCCTTCTGGTAGTTCCCTCCCTGGTGTCTCCTACCTTAAACTCTATATTCTTGCCTCTCTGGCCACGTATCATAAATAAAACAAGTTAATGGTTTACACAGTTTAAAGAAGAGAGTTGTTCTATCTTAATTGTGTCCTGTTACTAACATGGCATCACTTTGCAGACACTCATTCCTCTTACAATTTACTAATTATAATAGGTGATTTGAGTTCTATGTCTCAAGATTGCTTTTTAAGTGTTTACCAAGAAGGACTTACTATTATCATAGCAGGCTTTGGTAATGCATTATGTCTTTCTTGAGAGTCCCTCAGGAAATAAAGTAAGATCGTGTGCAGTGTAATAAAAGAAAATTAAATAATTTCATAATATGTAATTTCTTTACTGAAAATGCAAATATAATCACAATTTGAAGGACGGTGGTGTAAATGATCAGTTTTATTTTAATTTTATATTGGTTATAACATTTTTTCTCCTAGTGTTTTGACGAAAGATGAAAAACTCAAAACTGTAATTAGAATGCAAGATCATGACATATAATAGGTGAAAATAACCCTCTACATGATGTTTTGCATTTTATGTATAATGTTTAAGGCTTGCTTTCTTATAATAATAGTAGACCTCAACTTTCTTAGAAAACAGATTTTTAATGGTGATGACCTCCCTCAGCCATCTTCTAGACAGACTGATTTAAATTCATAAAAGTACTAAGATCTTTTTACAAATGGGAAAGTTAAGAACCGAAAAAGTGAAGTTGGTTTTGAGGATCACAGAGTGAATGCAAGAAAAGACCACATTATTTTCAAGAATCTCAAATGATGCACTTGTGTATTTTTGAGATCGGTGTTAAAACTAAAACTAACAGGCCAGCCTTAGTCAGTTCCTCGGCAGGGGTTAGCGGCTCATTTAAAATGCCCTTTCAGGCCTGCAAATGAAGTCTGTGCCTGCACCGAGCATGCTTTCGGGTGGGAGGTGTTCAAGGGCAAGCAAAGAAAGCTATTGATTCCTTTTTATTCAAAAGAACATAAATATATATTTAAAAAACCCCTCCAAGTGCTGATAGGGCTGATTAAGGGCACTCACAACAAGCCAACTGGCTCTTAGCAAGAGCGGCTTTCCTGAGCATCACGGACCCTGTAGCGTATCCTTTAATCAAGTGGTGAAATCCAGGACTCATCGACTCTGCCTGTTCTGTGATGCTCAGTGAACGGGCGCTCTCAGGAGCGGGGTGTGAAAACTATAGGCAGTCTTGCGAGGCTGTGTGTTTCTTTGAGTCCCACTTGGATTCAGCCTCTGCCTTCAAGCTTTTCTTTTAGAAACAGGATTTGCTTCTCCACTAGTTTCTTTCGGCTTTTTAAATAAATGTACCAGTGATTGAGGGTCTGAGCACAGCCAAGTATCTTGAGGGCTGCCTGGAGAAGCTGCACCCCACAAGCCCTTATTTCTGCTTCCAGTGCAAAGGTCTTAGGAGGAGCTGCTGGATGGGAGGCTATACAGATGAGAAAAGCCAGCATGCTGCAGGGGAGCAGTAATGGGGACCGGGAGTCTCTGGAACGTTTCACTCCTTGTATTTCTCCTACTAGTTTTTCTTTATGAAGAAATTTTTTTTAACTCTTCAGAATAGTAATAACAGAACATTTCATACAACTTTTGGATCCAACTCTATTCAAAAAGTGGATAGCCTTATATGTATCATAAGCCTGAAAGTATGAAATGAATTAAATATTCAAGAAGTCAGCAAAAGAATGGCAAAACAAGCTATAGGAAAGTATTGGAGGGAAACCATGAAAGTCAGATATTAATAAATTAAAATATAGGGAAGTAGTAATTTGATAAATCAAAGAGCTGGCTCTCGAGAGAAAAATTCTGAATAATCTCTCATTTGGTTTAATCAAGAGTAAGGTGTGGGGTGGGGAAGCACAAATGTACAAAATTACAAGTGAGAAAAAGACAGAAATTCAGATATAGCAATGATTTTATTGTTTCCTTCTTCCACCGCTCTGTGAGGTGGGTGTCACCTGTTAATTTTTAAGTATAGCTGTATATTTTTAAAAGAAACGTGCAGTCGGGAATGAAGGTAAGTAGGCAAACAGGCAGGAAGATTGAGGAGGAAGAAACATTTCGTTTTATTTTTATTGTTGTTCGTCTTGGTTGTTCTCCCAGGCCCTTGTGATGTTGTGGACTGCATTCCTTGAGAGGTGGCTGACCTAGCCGCTACTCCACCAGGACATTCCCTGCACGTCAGTTTTTCTAAGCATACTTCTGATATTCTGATCTAAGGGCATCGGCAGTGCACTTCCTAAATCAGATTTGTGGCTTCCTTTCCCTATGAAAACATGACTGAACTAGAGAAAGAAGTGATGGGTCTTAGAATGTGTTTGCCCCATATGTGCTGCTCTAGGATGCTGATGTTTTGAGCTATAGGCTCTTGAAAAACAGCCAGTGTCAGAAGAGGCTTTGTCTGAACTCCTACAGAACCTCCAAAAAGAACTCAGTTGTCATCAATCCCCTCCTGGGAGTTTGTTCAACCAGGGAAGATTGACACTTATCACAGGAGAGGAAACTAGAAGTCATCACAACACTCAGTCACAAACGATCATAACTCCCATCTGTTCTTCTCAGGATTCATTCGTTTCCTAAAAATTATTGATGCTCCATACACCCTTCTCCCCTTTCCCTGTTTAAGATTACATTTAAACCTGCATTCTAAGCCTTCCTAGGGAGCTATTCATTTTTCCCCTGGGTATCTTTCATGTGTGCATGTGGTTAATAAACTTCTGTTTGTCTTTTCCTGGTTAATCTATCTTTTATTACAGGACTCTCAGCCAAGAACTCAGAAGGGCAGAGAGCAAATTATTTTTCTTCTCCAACAGAAGGAATCCACAGAGTAAAATTAATTATTATTACTTACCAATTAATTCTGACCTTCCTAAATTATAATGGCATATTTGATGTTTTACAGCTCTGCCTTATTTATGTGATGTATCATAGCAACATCTTTTTAAAAAAATGCATTGAAGGAACATTGCATCATAATGTGATACAGGTTTAAGATGTGCTCTATGCAGGCATGTTTACAAATACTCCGGGGCTATGAGGAAGCCTGGCTTTATCTCCATGTTCCTGCTTTGTGCATAGGTCTGATGCTCGTCTTCATAAAGATGACACTGATATTTGCTTCAGTAAAACACTCAACTCCTGCAAAGTGCCTCAGATCCGTTATGCCAGTGTGGAACGCCTCTTGGAGCGACTGACGGACTTGAGGTTTCTTAGTATTGATTTCCTCAACACCTTTCTGCACACGTACCGTATTTTCACTACGGCAGCCGTGGTCCTGGCAAAGCTCTCCGACATATACAAGAGACCTTTCACTTCCATTCCTGTCAGGTAGGTCCAGGATGTACCTGTCAAGAAAGTATGGCCTTCCTGGTCCTAGAGTCTCCATGCACATTTAACCTGCCTTGGAACAGACCATGTCCTGCCAGTAGAGGGGCTAAGGAGAGGCCCCGGATAGTTCAGGAGAGACCTGAAGTCTCTAGGTTGCCTTTGCTTGCTCGGTGATTATTCGGAAGCCAGATCTATTGTTTTAGGCTTTTCTGTGTTATTATCTTTATTTTTTCACAATTGTGCTTTTCAAACAGTAATAGGGATAGCAATCACGTGTGTGTGTGTGTGTGTGTGTGTGTGTGTGTGTGTGTGTGGTGGGTCTTGTTAAATTGCAGACTCCGAGAGAGTAGGTTCTGCGTTTGTAACACGCTCCCTGGAGGTAGCAAGGCTGCTGGCCCTTGGACCACAGTTTAGTAGCAGGGGATTAGACAAGGCCTAAAATGTGTGTTCCTCTGGCAAGTACATGGTACACGTGTGTCATTTACATGAAGGCCAATCCGGCAGCAGACGTATGACGTTATGGCCTTTAAATGTAGGGAGTATGATCTTAAATGACATCGGTGGAATCATTTTTTACTTGGTTGCAACCCATTAATAGTATTTATTATTATTTTTAGGTCCTTGGAATTGTTTTTTACTACCAGCCAGAACACGAGAGGCGAACATTTGGTGGATGGCAAATCCCCACGGCTGTGTCGCAAATTCTCTTCTCCACCGCCGCTGGCCGTGTCCAGAACGTCCTCTCCCGTGAGGGCCAGAAAGCTGTCCTTGACTTCTCCCTTGAACTCAAGGACAGGAGCACTGGACCTGACCACCACCTCGGCGTCTAGCAGTCCTACCACTGCCCACAGCCCTGCTGCGTCTCCGCCGCCACACACTGGTAAAGTACCGCTGGATCTTAGCAGAGGCCTTTCTTCTCCAGAACAAAGCCCGAGATCTGTAGAAGAGCCTATAGCTAAGCCCTGCGTGGATCTGTGTAACAAGCTAAAACGAAGTATTCAAAGAGGTATTGTCCAGCTGCCATACCCCACATCCACCGGCCACCTCCTTCCCATCATTCCTCCTGGAACCCTAGTTCTCTTTCCTTACAGCTTTCCTACTTCTGTGTTGAAAGTAGAATGAATGGAGTGACTGATTAGAAGAGAGACTCCCTGTAGTTGCCTGGAGCCTTTGTCTCTAAGCTTTCTGCAATAAAAGGTTAATTGTCAGTCCTTTTTCTGTGGAAAAAGGATGTTACCTGAATGATATTACTGAAAAGTTCTTTGCAGAATTTGGCTGAGCATGATTGGCTAAACACCTGGCACAGTACTCTGCATAGAGGGAGGTTGTGGAGCTTGGGCTCAGAGCTCCCCCTCCAGTATCTGTGCTGCTTCTAGCCTCTGCTGGTAAGGATGACCTAGCCTGGAACCATTAAGACAGCTCCTTCAGTTTAGTTACCAAGGCCACACTCCATATTATGAAAAGTGACATGCAGATAAAAGAAATTCAAAGATACCAATTTTAAGGCGTGTGTGCATTGCCTGTGACATAGCTAAAATGGTTATTTTAAATGTGAATTAGATCATGTGGCTTCCTGATTAAATTCTCTCATGACTTCCCACTGCCTTTTGAATGAAGTACATCATGCCTCCCAAGGCGTTTGGTTCCTATCACACCTGGACTTTCTCTCCTTCTGTAACCCCGGCTCCTGCCACGCGTCCACATCTACTAGGCAATAGTCACACTGATTTCCTATGTGACTCAGAAACACCTCAGTTGCATCTGCCTCAGGGCCTTTGCCTGTGTTCTTCCCTCTACCTTGACAGTCCTCCTCCATGTCAACTCCAGGAGATCAGCATCGTGTCTGTCTTGTTCACCTCTGTCCCCTCCGTGCCTTAGCCAGGGCCTAACAAGTAGTAAGGTTTTACAAAATGAATTACTCAAACAAAAACCACTCAGCGAGCTAGTTGAGAGGTAGCACCTCACTATACCTCCCTTTGCTTAGTTCAATGTAGGGTTGAGGTAATCCTTATTGCTTTTATAATCCAAAATAAGAAAATAAAAATAAGAAAATTGTCACAGGCATATTAGCAAAGTGGTTTTTTTTTTTTTTTTTGGCATATAGTAACTAATGTATTTATAACTTAATAAAAATTAGACAAGAAATCAAAATGTCCAGTTTGTGAGAAGGGTCACCCAGATGGAAGCACAGACCCTTACTTTCTTGACGCTTCTATTTGCGTTCTGTTTCAGATCATTTAAACTTTCTGAGTGAAGTACTTAATGGAATTTTAACTGGAGTGGTTGTCATCTTCAAAAGTAGCACCTTTGAAACAAGAAATTCTTTAAATTGACAAGTTAGCAACTAAGGAGGAAGAGAGAAGGAAGATAATTAAAAAGTCATTAGAACAATAAGTTTGAGCAGAATCACAATGGATCCTTCTCAGGAATAATGACACAGCACACAAGCTGACAAGTGTTTCTGGGATTTGACTCTGCACTAGTGATTGGGAACATTCTGAAAGGAATGACTTGAAGAGGCTTATCTCAACCTGCCTTCTGGGCAGGGTGCCCAGGGAAGGGAAGGAGTTTCCCAGAGGATAGGCAGTTCTTTCTCCTCCTTTACTGGATTATGGTTAAATGGGAGAGAGAAGTCTGATTCTTGTGTTGTTTTGGATTGGAAAGCCTTAGGAGTAAGCATTTACATGTCAGACATTTGTACTCCAAGGCCCTTTTGGTTTGATGCCCTGGAGCTAGGAGGAGAACTCATCTGGTCAAGAGTCATTGCTTGACCTCTGTGAAGACTGCAGCGCTGCTGGTTCCATAACAGTAGATAAGATGGTACCTTGGCCCCTAAAGCTCTAGTTATGTGGAGAAGGTAGACTCAGCATAACTATATAGACTGGTGATACTAGAGTTATAGACAGAAGGCTGTGGAGGAGGAAAAGCAGAAACATCATGTCTGGTTCAGCAGAAACAGGAGGTGTCATTGACATGAGCCAAGAAGAGTGGAAAAATGTTAGAGGAAGATGAATTAATTTGAGCAAGTGAGCAAAGGGCTAATGTCAATCCCCCATGGTAAAAGCTGTTTCTGAGAGCAGGTGTCATAGCTTATAGAGGGACAGCTTTTGTCCAGGTCTGATGTGACATTCATCTCTGAGGAGGAGACCCTATTCCTAGAGCTTTCTAGCATCTAGGAAATTGTTCTAAAACACTCTCCCAAGAGGTCTTCTTTCTCCTTCTGTTCTTCCTCCTCCTCCTGCTTCTTTATCATCTTAACCATTTTTAAGTGTACGGTTTGGAAGTGGTAAGTGTATTCACATCGTTGTACAGTTGCTCTCCAGAGCTTTTCCATCCTGCGAGATTGAATCTATGCACACCCACTGATCAGCTCTCCATTTTTCTCTCCCTACCCCTTGGAAGTTACCATTTGCTGCCTGTTTTTGTGGGTTTGACTAATTTAGATATCTCATGTAAGTAAAATCCTGCAGTACTTCTCTTTTTGTGACTGGCTTATTTCACTTGGCATAATGTTTCAGGTTTCATCCGTATTCTAGCATGTGCCAGAGTTTCCCTCTTTTTAAAGATTGAATAATATTCCACTGAGTATGTATATATAGTATATGTATGTGTATATGCATAGATATGTATACAGCTCATATTTTCTTATTCATCTGTTGGTAGACATTTGGGTTGTTCTCTTGGCTATTGTGAATAATGCTGCAATGAATATGGAAGAAGAAATGATTTTTTGAGATCCTGATTTTAATTCTTTTAATTATATACCCAGAATATACTCTACTTTAAAGTAGGTCTACTTTAAATTTCTTGAGGGCCTCCATACTATTTTTCCATAGTGTATGTAATATTTTGCATTTCCACTAATCGTGCACAGGGTTACAATTTCTCTGCCTCCTAGCCAACATTTATTATTTTCTGTTCTGTTAGTAGTAGTCATCCTAATGGATGTGAGGTAAGAATGTTCCTTCTTTTTTTGTAATTTGTAGAGATTACATTTAGATTTGGCTAGTGATAAGAGTATTAACTTTTTCTTTAACAGGGAATCAAAATAAAAATATGTCATAGTTTTGGAAGTCTTCCATCAAGCTACGCATTGCCTGCCATAACTAATTCTTCTACTTTAACTTGTTACACACAGATTGTTCCACGTTGGTCATCAAGTTCCCTAGTTCAGGTCTTCAAAGCCCAAGCCCAGAATATGTAGTGATAGTCCAATGTTGTATCATAAAACCTGCTTATAGTAATTAAAACAATATGGTACTAGAATCAAAACAGATCCACAGATCAATAAAATAGAATTTAGAACCCTGAAAAAAAAAAAATATATATATATGTATGTTTATTTCAGGGTTCTAAATTAACTAACCATATACATATACGTATATACATATATACGTATATGTATATGGTTAGTTACTTTATGATGAGGATTCCATGAGCATACAATGGAGAAAGGAAAGTCTTTTTAAAAATTGGTGTTGAGAAAATTGGACAGCAACATGCAAAAGAACAAAACTGGAGCATTTTCTCATGTGATGCATTAAAATTAATTCAAAATGGGTTAGAGGCCTGAATGTAATAAGACCAGAAACTATGAAACAGAAGAAAACTTAGGTCACACACTTCATGATGTTGTCCTTACAGATAGTCTTGAACTCCATCAACAAGGGAAATAAAAGAAAATAAACAAATGTAATTATATAGAATTAACAAGTTTTCATACAGTAAGAGAAACTATCACAAGAACAAAAAGATATATTACCGAATGGGATAAGCTGTTTGCACAATACATCTGACAAGGGCTTAATATCCAAGACACATAAAAACATATATAGCTCAGCAACAAGAGCAGTAAAACCCAGTCAGAAACTGGACAGAGATCTCAACAGACCCTTCTCCAAAGAGGATATACAGTGTCCAACAGACACTAGAAAAACATGCTCATCATTTATCAGAGAAATGCAAATCAAAACCACAATGAGACTGTCACTTTGCAGAGAGAAGCCTATATCAAAAAGACATTAGTGATGGTATGAAGGAAAAGGAGACTTCGTATATTATTGGTAGCAAAAGTTGGTGCAGTCACTTTAGAAAAAAGTATGGATATTTCTCAAATATTAAAAATAGAACTACAGTACAGTCTAGCAATTCCATTTATAGAAATCTATCTGAAGAATACAAAAATATTAAGTCTAAAAGATGTGTGTACCCCTATTTCTTTATAGCATTATTTATAATTGTTGAGATATGGAAAAACCTAAGTATTCCCTGGTGGATTAATGAAGAGGGAACACACACACACACACACACACACACACACACACACACACACACACACAGGTGGAGCCACGTGTGTGTGTATGTATACATATATATATGCACACAATGCAATACTCTTCAGCCATAAAAAGGTGAAATCTTGCCATTCATGACAAAATGGAGGGAATTGAGAATAATTTGCTAAGTGAAATAAATCAGAGGAAGAAAGATGAATATTGAATGATTGCATGCATATTTGGAATATGGAAAACAACACAAAATAATGGATAAAATAAAATTAAAATAAACCTTTGGATTGTGACAGCAAAGCTGAGGTTTCCAGAAGAGAAGGGATGGGATTTAGGATCATATGGTAGAAGGGTTTTACCTGTTATTTCATTTTGATTAATTTTCTTCCCTCCTTTTTATTTGTTTTTGTTTAATAAAAATAAAAAGTAGAAGAAACACTAAAAAAGGGATTGTAGATTTTTGAGTTCTGGAAATCTTATAGCTGCAGAGCCTTCTAAAATAAACAGAAATAAAATGTTCTTGGCCTACTATTCAGAATAGAGTTGTGACCATTGGTAGCAATCAATAAATTTTGCCCTGGAACAATCAGCTGGAAGACCAAGATAAACGAGCAGGAATTGGGTCAAGCTCCCAGGGAAAGACACCCTTACGAAAGCTACAAGAGTTGTCAGTGCTGATGCTGGACAGAGATGGGGCATTGTGGATGCAGCTAACAGCAGCTGGAACTGTCGTGTGGTAGCATCAGTCATTCATGACCAGGGGCCACACACAGAGAAGGTCTGTGAATAATGTTATGGTAGAAATAGCAGGCTCTCACATGAGAAAAGTAGCTAAAGTTAAGGACTTAAGTCCTTTGTTTCTCATAGGTTTCCCCAAAACAAATTATTTGCACTTCATTTTCAAGATTTGAGTTTATCTACATAGTTCATGGTTTAGATATGTCATTTTCTGGTTCCAGGTCATGGTAAATATATAAATCCTCTTACTCTGGGTGATGAGGAAGTTCTAATATTGTGTCCAGGTGGAGCCAATGACATTTGATGACACGCATTAGAGTCAACCTCTACTCTAGGTGTGTCAGCTCCTCTGCCCTCGTCCCTGTCCACTGACACACCCACCCTCCCTCATCTCTCACTTCTACCATTTAGTTTTTCTATTAAACACTTTTATCCTGGCCACTTCTTTACTTCTTTTCCCTGCCTGTAACTGTCTTCTGATTATTTTAAATTCTGATTACTTTTCATTTTGTTCTTAAAAGTGTTTAAGGCGATAGTTCTGAGATGCATATGGTCTAGCCAGACATAAATAAAAAATGCAAGGAAATCAAACAATGAAGAATTCATTGTCTGTGGTCAAGCAAATGGTTAGTGAACAAGTGAATACTGTGTGGTCCTCTGCAGTTACAGAGTTGCCCGGATTTTGGCCCTAAATGTAGTCAGTTACGTGATTCATATTGAAAACAAAGACTAGATTGGCATTCGAGCACATTTTTTCCTGGTTCTGAGACTCGAGAACTGTTTATTTTGTGGATTCTCGCAAAGGAAACCCCATGAATGGAAAGTTTAGAATTAATACTGGGATCTAGGGACTTCTTTAGCATTTTTCTGAAGAGGTGAAACAAAGGGATCATAGGGTTTTTTTCTGTGTATTTCGCATTGGTATTTGGACAATATTGGTCATGAATAGTTTTAGGAAAGTCATTACTGAGACCCTTCACCTCAGTGTCAGTCTGACAAGTTCAGTGCATGTGTGTATGCCTGTGTGCATGTGCGTAAGCCTAGGTGACAATGTCTGCAGAAGCCAGGATTGCTGCTGTGTTAACTCAGCTGTCTAGTCTTGAAAATTCCAGTTGGCAAAGAAAAGGGAGATGCTGATTTATCTTTAATTTGAAAGATGTTTGCGTGTGCTTTGCATACTGTTAACACTTAAAACAGTTGGAAACTTAAATAAGAATCCTGTGCCAAGCGTTTATGTATTTTCTGCTTTTGATTTCAGAATACAACTGCATACAACCTCATACATAATAACAGTTTTGCCCATTAAGCCCGTACTGAGTCCTAAGGTCTTTTCCACTGTGTCCAGCTAGACAGTTTCAGCGTGCAATCTTTGAAAAATACTAGTGACCTTTGTCTAATTTTCTTATCATTGCAGTTGTAATGTCAATCTTACAACATTTCTTGGGCAAGAGAACAACAAATGGCATGAAGGGAAAGAAAAGAAATATCCCTCAAAATGAGCAAGCCTATGAACTTCTTAGGGAAAAAAATAATGGAATTTCTCTCACCCAAGTCCAGTCCCTACATCTGTTCCAGGCTCACCCAACATCTGTTAGTGTCCTCTTTTCTTTCTATCGAGCAATCCTAACCTTTGTCTACCCCAGGCTTTTCTAAAATGCACAAATATTTGCTCGACTCACATCTAGATTTCACCCAGTCGTGGCTTCTTAGCAAAAGCCATGCCAATGGCCACAAGAAAGGAGAGCCACCAAGCCGCTCGCTCTGTGTGGGCTGCTTTCCCAGTCAGTGTGCGACTCAGCCTAAGCATTGCCGTTCAACCCACACCACTAGTGTCTGTTTCTGTGTTCTTAGTTTGAAAAGTGCCTGCCTGTGGGCTGAAAGTGCTCCCAATTTTAGCATTTGTTTGAAACCTGCATCTGCCCACTCATCCTGCAGGCAAAGCTGTTTGCATGGAACTTGATGGAAAGCGAACATACCAGAAGGAAGTGCTTGTTCACCCACCCCACCCAAGCTTAGATGAATTCTTCTCTCTGTGCCTATTTGCTTACTCTTTGCTTTCCTGTTCTTTCAGGGGACATTCGGGCCTGTCCATCTCTCACTGGGAAGTTTTTTGGGTTCAGTGTAATTGCTGACTAAATTATTTTTCTCATTTGCCTCAAGGATGTGTACTTGATGGTTTGCTCGCTCTTGCAGAGCAGATGCCTTCCATTACTGAATTTTGAGGGTGTTATTTAGAAAATAATAAAAGCGCTAAGCACTGATTTTTTTTTGTCTGTATCCTGCATCATTGCCAGCTTTACTGTAATTATGTCATTCAAGGGAGGATTCTAGCCATTTCCCTTCCCTGGCATCTTTGTGTTTCAAAAAGGCAGAATTGTGGTCATATTTCCAAGGGAACAAATCATATGCAAGTGTAAAAATGGCTTTATATGAAACCATTAGGGATTTTTTTTTTTCAAGTTTATTGAATAAAATTTTACATGAAATGGCAAAGGGAGATGCATTAAGAGCAGCTCGGCTGAGAGGGTAATGTAAAATGTGTGGAGGGTACACAGCTTTTATTGGTTAAATCCCAAGGAAAAAGAAATGGAATTATTGAAAATGTCTGTTGAGCTGTTCCTTGAAAGAACATACATGGCATGTCCTGGTGGCCCAGCAAATAAGGTCACCATATATATCCCAAGGACCCAGGTTCTAGACCCAAGGCTGGGTGGAACAACCAAGATGGACATCTAAATAAAAAATAAATAATTGGTTCTTCCTCCTCTCTCTTCCTGCTTGTCTGTCTGCCTACTTGCCATCGTGCCTATATCTTTCCTTTTTATTAAAAAAAAAAAGAATACACCTAAAGTTATAATTTTGCCTGGTTGATAAGCCAATGGGAGGGATATGGAAATACCACTGATAAGACCCAAAGTGTAACCCTAGAAGGAATTGTCTTATGGAATGTTAACTACAGTGAAGAGGTTCTAATGATCTTAAAACCTCCAAATCCTCTTTTTTCGTTGTAATTATTTCCATGTGCTTCTTGCTATTTCTTAGCCATAGATCAAGGCTATCCTAGAGAACTTTCTGGGAGAATGGAAATGCTTTCTGTCTGTGCTGTCCAGTACTGTAGCCATTAACCTCATTTGGCTGTTGAGCACTTGAAATGCAGCACTTGCAAATGAAGAACTGAAATATTAGTTTCACTTTAGTTAAGTTGAGTTTGAATTTATATTGCCACATTTGATTAGTACTACCATTTTGGAGAGTGCAGCTCTAGATCCCTAGATCTCGCTGGAGATCTCTACATCTCCAGAGCTTCTTGGAAGCCACATAAAATATAGAGATTCTAACTTCAGTTGACTGTGGTGGGGCAACCAAGCAAAGGACCCACGAAGTTTCAATTTTGACCCCAGTTTGTTTCACAATAAGGAAATGTCCCATTTTCTCCACTCCATCATTCATTTCCCATCCCCTTTCTAGCATTTGCTGTTATGTGGAACAAGGGGCCTGAGCAGGCTGAGCAGGGTGAGTGACACATATGGGCTGAGAAGATCCATGTGTCCATTTAATACCATTAGCATTCTGCCCAGAGGAATGACTTGATCTCATATTTAAAGCATATAGATCAGTATGCCATGCTTATTATCCATAACAAGTTTTGTCTTTCCATTCATGGTATTAACAAGCTCTTGAATTCATGCCCTGGTTATTAAAATTCACAATGTTTTAAAGCAGCGGTCCTAGCGTCTACACCAGGGGACCGAGTAGGAATGGAAAGCTCCTCAACGGCAGTGGACACCACAGAATTCTCACCTTGCAGGTCCCCCTCAACGCCTCGGCACCTTCGCTACCGCCAGCCTAGAGGTGAGGGCTAAGAAACAGACTCAGAAATGTAAGAGTGAAAGATAATTTCTAGCTTCTGAATTTTGAGCTTGCCTTACTGCTTCACTCCCAAAATAGATTTTTATCTCACGTATGAAAATTAATTGCAAGCAAATAATATTACTATAGGACCAACTAGTGGGAAAAAAATGATTGGAGAATATACCATTAGTAGAACGAATATTTATTTGACAGCATCATTACCTTGTACTTTGCATAGTAATTGAATTAAGGGGCCTGTCCTTAGATGATTGCTAGCTGAAGAATCTCAGTATTGGTTTTACCAACATTGTCCAGACTCTGATACCTTATCATGGATCTCAGTATAGTCCATGGAAGTAAGTTCATCTGGGATATCACAGATTTGGGTGTGGACATTATTAAAGACAAACACTCATTTCATCTAAAATGAAGTCCTGTTACCTAGAATCCCAATCATGATTTTTTCTAGTGACAGAAATTGATATATTTCCTACAGATACAAAGAGTATAAAACATTACCCTTAAGTTGCTTAGAAATAATATTCTAAAGTTCCTCTAACTGGAGTGAAAACTGTCAGATTGAAAGGTAGAAATCTTTTATTTCCCAACTTTCCACACTGAGCAAATAAGTATATCCAATTAAGATTTATTTTTGAAAAAAAATTTTTTTTTTCTGTCAAGCCAATGATTTAAAGGTGGAAGGGAAAATTACATAATTCTAAAACCACATTTACCTCCAGGTAACCCCAGTAAAATATTAAGATATTTCTTGATTCTCATACTTGTGCTTCAAGTTTAACAAAAGATAGAGTGGCCCACATGGCCCCACGTGGTCATTTCATTTTTAGCTTTAGCCATGTGGTGGGAGCCATTGCCATCTGCTCCTGGAGCAACTAGTCTGGGTCAGGGCTGTGGTTAGATTTTTGCCCTGATGAACGTTAGCTCTTGGGGAATGGACTGATTTTAGGATCCCGGTCAATCATGGATTACCCTGGCATTTGGGTAGTTTCGGTAAATAAAGGTGACAAGCCAGATTTTCCTAGCTTGTCATAGAGCTACTATGAAATTAGCAAAACCTCTTTATTAGTCTCAGAGCCCTGGTCAGTCCAGGCCTTGGCAACTTCCTTAACTATTGCCACATGGGATAGAACTCAGCACCTTGAGTTCATCATGAACTGGAAGAGTTTGGGGTCAATGCCCATAGACGCAAAACTCCACTGAGATAAGCGTTAAATGCTGCTTACTTTGTCACTGTTGTTACCTCTCTATTATATAACTTCTTCATATGTTTGCATTCATGAATATATTCATTTACATAAGCAATACTCAGAAATCCTTATCCTGTTTATGATTTAACTAGGTCCTTTGTTTCTTCCCTGATATGATTAAATCATAGAGACATAAGAACATAGGAAGGAAGCCGAAATCCCTGATAAATATGGAGGATCCAGATGGAGATGATATCACTCTTCTTTTCATGTGTAGCTGAAATTTTGCCTCTTTATCTACTTGCCACCTTGTTCCACAAATGTTTTAAGGACGCTGCTAAAGAAAAGGGTAGAGCTATTCTGTGCTTTTGTACTTGGACATGTTAAGCAAATCCTTTTTAATTTATTTAAGCACGGCTGCCTACCTTTAGGAACAGATTGTTTAAAAAAAAAAAAACAAAAAAACAAAAACCCTTTAGACTAGAATCAGTGTGATCTCTTTTCATTAAAAGCCTGAGTGAGGAAAAGCAGCGAGGTCAACAACAACATAATCAAATGCTGTGTGTAAAATATCTGGGGAGGGAAGGAGCCCACAAAAAGGAGTCTCTCATATCTTCTCCATCTTAGAACTCATCTCCTTTTTAAAGGGGTCTCAGGAAAAATTATGTCAGGTTAACATGAAGTAGAATAATTGTTTAAATTTTTTTTCATATTGGGATAACATTTACATACAATAAAATTTACCCTTTGAAAGTATACAGTTCAGGGATTTTTATATTTTCATGATATTGAGCAGCCATAACCACTCTCTACTTCCAGAACATTTTTAGCACCTCAGAGAGAAACCCTGTACCTATTAGCCAGCACTTCCCATCCCCACCTCTTCCCAGCCCCAGGTAACCACTAAATGTCTATCTCTGTGGATTTTCTTGTTCTTTACATTTTATATGAATGAGATTGTACAATATTTGACTTTTTGTGACTGACTTCTTTCATTTAGCATATTTTCAAAGTTCACTGATGCTATAGCATATAGTAACGATTTATTCCTTTTGTGGCCAAATAATATTCTCTGTGTGCCACATTTGGTTTATTCATTCTTTGGCTGATGTATGAATTTGGTAGTTTCTGCTGTTTAGCTATCATGGATAATGGCAATTCATGTTACTGTGGATATTCATGTGTGAATGTTTATGTGGATGTGTATTTTCATTTCTCTCGCATATGTATATGGAATGGAATTGCTGATGCAGGATGCAGGGCTATACAGGCATTTGCCACAATCCTTCATCCAGTACAGAAATGAAAATGAGAATTTTTGTAACAGAATATCATCCACCTGCTTCACCATGCCATTTCCATTCTTTTTAAACCACCAGGACAGACGGCTGACAACTCCCACTGCTCAGTCTCTCCTGCTTCTGCTTTTGCAATTGCTACAGCTGCAGCGGGACACGGGAGTCCTCCAGGTGAGTAGGGGCAAGCAGCTCAGTGTATACACACTGAAATGTATGTTAAATGAGTGGTCATTGCCTGCCAGTGTCTTGACGATGCACTGCGCCGCTTATTAAGAATGCAGATTCCCAGGCCCGTGTAGTGTGGGTATATCTTGGTATGAAATTGTTATCTTCAGGTGACACACACACAGGTGGTCTGTGGGTTACACTTTTCTCATACTTCTGTATCAGAGAAGGATGTGTTATTTCTCCCAGGTGGTTTTGTGGGGGTCTTTAACCATTTTAGCCAAATTGCTGAGAACACGTTTCCCTTTTAATTGAGTACAATTCTAAAGCCTGTGCGAGGTGGGAGAGAAGATTTGTGGAGCGGGGAGGAAGGAGGGAGTTATTGCCTTACCTGACTCATAATTCATTTCCAGTAATTCTTCGATGCTTTCTGAGTTGCTGTCAGTTAATTTGCAGGGTAAAGAAGACATAATTAAAATAAAAGTACATTATTTTAATATATGAAAATTATATTCCTTATCTCTGTCCTCTCATATGCAAGAAGGGCATGATGTTAAAATAAATTCATACATGATTTAAGCAACCTTATTGCTATGAGTGTCTTCACCTAAGCTAACCCTTTGGGTTCTGACCATCTTGCTTTGAAAACCCGTGAGAGTGGTGGTGTGTTTCGTTAATTAGCCATTGTTCACTTACCACAAAGGAGTTCATTTCTAAAGCCTGTAAACTTATATTTAACAATAGTAAGTAGTACGGACTCTCTGTGTGAGTTCTTTGTTCTGTGAAGTCAGAACAAAGAGAGATGTTCTATAATGAATACAAAATACCATAGATACTAAGTGTATTGTATCTGCATAGAAATCTTTGCAGATGGACCACATTCAGCTTCTTCAGGACTTGCCACACATGCTACGTTGGATGTGTCCAGGCAAATAAGGGTGATTTCTGCCCCAAGTATTCCCCAGACCTTCCACCAACAGCGCCCTCAGCATATCACAAAGCAGCGTATAATGGTAATAGTAATATTGATACCTTATCAGTGCAGTTGACTTCTATAGTTGACTGCTTTCTACAACAATGAAGATTTCTTTGGCAAAAGAATCAAGAAGGCTTTATTATGCTGCCAGCAGAGTTGGTAATCAACTGTGACTTGCTAAGACCATCTCCTGCCTTATTTTCACAAGCTAGTCTGTCTTTGGGAAAAAGTGAAGTACAGAGCTTCCTCATGATTTTCATAATTTAAATATAGTTTGTGCTAATTTGGGCTAATTTAGGATGAACTCATCCTATGTGCTGGAGGTTGGGTTGGGCATCGTCCTCTATTTTACCTGCAATTGCAGCAAAGTTCTAATGAGCTTTAGAAATGGTATTCTGACCTTAACTTCTCCATGCACAATGGAACAGAAGGATAGGATACAAAAACAACCCCGCCTTCCTCACTACCTGAATATTGCTGCTGCTGCTGCTGCTGCTGCTGCCTTTCTTCCTTCTTTTCCCCTTCAGTTAAAATCCCTTTAGGATGAAAGCTCTCAACAAGCTGAGGAGGAGGGTTGTTGGCTGACCAAAGCCAGTGTTGCTAGGTGCCACGTAGCCTGATCCTGGGTGAGCAGACCGCTCTTTTGTTGCAGTGCTGTTGATGTTGTCAGTAATATGGTCTGGAGCCACATGGTTCAGTTTTAGAAGCAAAGGAAATAGAGAGTTGGATTTGGCAGCATCTGTGACCTTGCTGTGAAGGCAGCAAGCTGTGCACACATCAGTTGTTGTGACCCATGGGGGTACGGAAGAGAATCTCTTTTGAACTGGGGACCAGTGAGTTCCTGGGGCTCAGTCACTCTGAGCAGGCCTCACCGGGGATTCCATATGCCTGGGGGAGAACGCCACAGAAGAGCTCAGGTTCACAGGTGCCTCGGGGAGGCAGACTCAGCAGAATGGAGAGATTCTAAAAGGATGATCTGAATGTCTCAGTTACCCAAGAGCCCCTGTTTCTGCCCCAGTGACAGCGTGACAGAGAAAGGGGCTTTTATTTGTGGATGTGACTTGGGATAGGATCATGATAGACCAGTTCTGACTCCGGGGTCTGAGGCGGCCTAATTTTCACACATACTGGAAAAGTCTAGGTTTTTCTTTCTGGCTTCTTTTAAGGCCTAAAGCCACACCACAGCCCTCTCAAAGATGGGCAAATCTCTTCCTTCCTCATCATGCCTCTTCTACTTGTAGATCAACAGTAGTACCTCTGTTAGAGAGAAAGGAAAGCCAAAATCTGTGGGTGTGATTGCCAGACCAATTTTTGTTACCTTTATATTGTGAAGACTGACCAGTTTATCTAGTCCTTGCCTTCTAATTGGCAGCCAAGTTACATTAGACTCTCCTCTGGATGGATCCAGAATTTGAAGAGTCTAACAGTTATGCAATTCGCCTCAGGGAAAATAATTTTTTAAAATTTTTAATAATTTTTGTAATTTTTTTTTTAACATTCTAAGCACAAACCTTTAGGGTACTTCCCAGGGCTTTGGCTGTGGTGTTACACACTGAGAAGCCCTGAAACTTCAGCGTCACAGATTACTGGAAAATCTGCTATGGGCTCAGTCTAGATCATACTTGTAATCACAGCAGCTACCGGAAATTTTCTTTACTGGGGAGTAAGGGTGCAGTGAGATCAATGATTGCCATTCAAATGAGTGTCATCTGTGGTGGAGCTTTTAATGCTGTAGAAGATGGAGACAAAGGACAATTGATGAGTCTTGTGAGTCACCACATCGGTTGCAATGTATATGCAAGCATCTGCTCAAATTTAGGAGCTTTGCGTTAAAGTAGAAATTAAAGTGTTTATTTCAGATGGCTGCTGGTACAGGGAATCTGCAGATGCAGTTTGAATATAGTTATGAAAGAAATAGAAATGCAAATCCAGCGATATGTATCAGGGCACATTATGGTGTTTACTATGCACCTAAAGCTCAAGGACTGATGATAGAGTTTATGAAATGATTTAAAATGAAAAATGGAAGTGTTATTTTTTATGAAAGCAGAAACAATGGCTATGAAGCTACTATAAGCAACCTTTGATTATCTGTGAGTAGATTCTACGTTTTACCATTCTGTGCAAGTCAAAGTAAGTTAACAAAGTAAAGAAATGTTTGAATGCACTTATAGGAAAATTAATGGCACATTTACAATTGCTAGAGAAATAGTGAGCTCTTTATTGGTGTCTAGTGGCTACTTATAATGTAGATAATTTATAATCTGTTTCCTCATCTGCCAAACCACTCAGGCCTAGGTAGCCGATAGTAGATTGGAATCTGAGGTAAATTGGGTTTTGCCTCTTTTAAAGAATACTGATAGCTGATCTCAGTAAGAAATTCTGACTTGACTGGTACATCCTGGGCAGTAGGATTTAAAAAACAAACGTAACAATCCATTAAAACACTCCTGTGTCAAAAATGTTTTTTGAAGTAACATTAGATTATAATATTACATAGGTTTTATATTATAGGTACAATATTACATAGGCTCAGGTTCACAGCATTATAAATCAGTGTTTTTCCACCAAAAGTCTAGTTTCTATCCTTCAACATAAAATTAATCCCTTTTAACCTGATTTATCTACCCCCATTCGTTCATTTACTTCTGCTTTATGCTTAATAGTCTAAGAGTTTGTTTTTGTTTTATTTTTGTTTGTTCATTAGTTGTTTCTTTATTTCCACATATGAACAAAATTGTATATTTTTCTGTCTTCATCTGACTTATTTCATGAAGTATAATACTCTCTAGGACATCCATGTTGTTACAAAGAGTAGGGTTTCTTTTTTTTTTTAATAGCTGAGTAATATTCTCTTGTGTGTAGATACCACATCTTTTTTATCCACTCATTTGTAAATGGACACTTAGGTTGTCTCCAGCTCTTGGCTGAGTTCCCCCAAATGATACTAACATGATGCCAAGGTAGGGAACCCCCGAAAGAGTAGAGGAGGAGTGTTTTTTCTTTTTCCGGTGGCAACATTTCCAATTTATTTCCTTGATCTTTTTATTTTCTCATTAGATCAGACAGAAAGGCTAGAGGTGATTGGAGTGGGAAGAATGCCCTTCCCAAACTGGGTAAAGCGCGGGTGAAGTCTTCCTTGGAGAACAGTTGTATAGAAGGCTCTGGTTACATTTCACAATGATATTCCTTTCTTTTTCAAGAAAGAGCCATAAAAATTTGTGTCTCTACTTTTTACTGTGAGAATCTGGTGTGGTTCCTGGAGGTACAGCTCCCAAAACTGAGGGGGTTTCACAAGAATGCAGCCCTTGGCAGTTTCTTGCTCTGGTTATAGTCCATATTCAGCCTCTAGAAATTCCTCAAAATGACCATTCAAAGGCTGCTGCTAGTTCATGGCTCTAGCAATTTCTGCTCCAGGTGAGCAGGCCTCGACTGTGGTTCTCTGAATACAGCTGCTTCTCCTGCTTTGAAGGTGATTATTTTTCCTACAACCTCAGTTTTCGAATGGTCCAAGAAAAGTTATTGATTTTTAAGTTTGTCCAGCTTATTCTTATTGGAAGAATAGATGTGTCAGCTTTCAAGTTCTTTATGTGTTAGAAAGTCTCACTTAGTGGGATTTTTATAGTGATTCAATGGATTCTGTATGTCAGGGGAGAATTACCCAACTTAACAATATTTAGTCTTTCCATCTATGAGCTTGAAATGTCTCTTCATTTATTTGGATATATTCTCATTTCTCTCTAGTATTTTATATGTTTTTTGACATATAAGTCTTGGACCTGTTCTATTGTGTTTATTCCTAAGTGTCTGACTCTATTTTTTTTTTTCCTACCAGAGGCATCCTAGTTTGGGACATATTTTGTGGGTTTTTTTAATGTATAAAAACTATGTTTTCATTAGTTCATCAAGGATGGAATTTGGAGTGTAGGATGTATCCAGTTTATATTTTTAATTAAAACATTATTATCACTATTATTAATGAAAACTAAAGAACCTCAGCAAACCAAAATAACATGAATAATGATTCCAAGTCTCACTTTTAAACACACACCCACACTGCCTGAAATTAGAATTTTGGAGCTAAGAAGTTAAATTTTTAACTGGAGTGAGTAAGAAGCTGTATCTTTAACTACTATGAGCCTGCAAAGCAACTTGAAATACTCCTGTCAGATATCTCTTTCCAAAAAGATGCCACATAGCAATCTGGATCACACAGAGCACCTTGTCATATATCTTTGATTTGCCTTCTAAACAGACCCAGATCCTCATTCCAGCTGGCTTAGGCACTGTCTTTCCTGACAGGTTTACTGTACCAAGCTCTCTTCCTTTGTGCTGCCCTGGCCTGGGCCCCATGCACATCATGCTCCTCTCTTGTGTTCTCGCCTCTACGCAGGGGCAATATGGTTGGTTGTGCCTGTTAACTTCTTGATTCACTCGTATTGCTTAATTGCAACTTGGTTGTGTTGCAGCTTTATCCATTTCTGGGGCAGTCACATAACCAAAGGAACAGGGGTAGGCTGGAGCTGGAGAGCTGATGGCCATGTGTAAGGAGCAGTCACAGAAATCAGCTCCCCCTGATTTTTGACATGACAGAATATGGGCAAGGGCTATCAGATCTGTTTTCTTCCTTTTTTTTTTTTTTTTTTTTCATTTTTAAGTAATGTCAGGAATTTGGATATTTAATGTGAAATCTCCTATTTCTAAATGCTGGAAAAGAATTCATACTCTTCAAAAAAAATATTGTCTAGTCCAGACAAACTATCTTTATGGATGACATTTAACTGTGAACCACCAGTCTGTGACCTCGGAATAACTGTGCTCACTCACAGCTGGATGGTACAGCAGAGTGCCTGCGACCAGCCAAGCTCTAGCAACAGACCCCGACTCTCCTCTCTGCCCCTAGCCCACTGGTCCCTCTGACTTTGGCCGCTTCGCAGAAAGCCTCTGTTTTCTCATCCACTGTGACTTGACCGTGCTTTTGAGAGTATTCTTATCTCAAAAATCTGGTGGATGCCTCGTTGTCACTCCCTCATCATGGAGAGATATTGAGGACTGGTTTTTTGCTTTTTGTTTTCATCTTATTTTATAGATTCTGAAGCAAGTGGTGGAAGATTTTGCTCAAGTTCTGACAGTTACTGAGAATGAAGTTATATCCTCTACCAAATTGCCCCTTTCTTTGCTTTGATGTTGACTCTAATCCCACATTTACTTCAGAAAACAGCAAACCTGTATTACTTGATTTTTTTTTTTTTAATTGACACTTGATATTGTCTTTGTCACATGCTCATTTCCTCCCATCATCTTCTGCGCTGTGTTTACCTGTCCTTCACTTGACAGATATAGCAGTATGGTGACTCCAGAGAGGTGTGCCCAGGTGAAATTAGTCATCTGTGGGGAAATTCTTACTTGGCTAACTGTTGTCATTAAAGGATCTGTGCTTTCTTTCACAGGATTACAGGCCTTATTACAATGATGTGATCTGGTCAGAGGAGGCATTTATTTCTGTAGCGTGAACTGGATTAAATTTTCAGTAAGAGATTGATTATCATGAATTAAGTTAATGTCACATATGTCCCCTGCTGTCTAAAATCTCTTAGGATTTGTGAGAGTATTCAGCACTATTTAAATAGCTTGTCTATTTGTCAAGTGAGCTTATAAGAAAGACACAGAATGTGGGCTTTTTCCAATGTCTGTGTTACAAGCTAAAATTGTAACTTCAGACAGAAATCACAAATTCATTTTCTGCCTGAAATTCAGGAGCTTAATATCATGTAGATATTTGACTGCAGTGATTCTCAGCGGGGTGTGGGAAGGGTGAAATAAGAACATCCGTGGACTCCTATCCCCCTGACATTCCGAGGGGGCTGCTCCCAGAGGCAGGCACTCCAAAAAAGAGGTGGTAACAGGGCCACACGTGTGAGTGGTGTGAAAACAGAAGTAAGGCTAAGAATCTCTGCTTTGCTGTCTGCCGTTCTTGGAGAGACTGTACCCATTTTCTCTACTCAGTTCCTAGCATCCTATTTCCGAGTTATTCAAGGAATGGTGGGGGCGAAAACTGTCTCTCTAACTGGTGTTAGCCGTGGCACTCCCAAGTGTAAGGTCAAAATTTGGCTCCATGTAGTGTTTCTCCTCTGGGTCCTTGATCATCTTTTCATTTTCTGTATAACCCATCCTGTCTTATTTCTGATTTGTCTCCCCATTGTGTTTGCTGCTTCTTTTCCTTGAAACTTTCTCATCTTTTTTTAATTCTGCACTTCCTTCATGGAAGTCTGACCTCCTGCCTGCATCCTTTGTAGGGCCAGGTGCTATAAGAAAGTGCAGACCCCTTTGTTTAAAAACTTGTTAAGAATTTCAGGATGGTGACATCAGAGCATTAAGCCAAGTGTGGGCCCTTCTAAGTGTGGAATCCTGTGCAACACGGGTTGCATTCCATGAAGGGGGCCCTGCCTCCTGCGGTAGGTTCGGGAGGCACCGGTGTCCTCGTGTGTCCCTCAGAGTCTCGTAGTCAGTTGTACTCGGCGTAAGCCCTTCACTACATTTCTGGGATTATGTCCTGGTTCTGTAGAACTTTGCATAGTGATAAATATACTAACAGAATACAAGTCCCCTTATTTTAAAGATGAAAAATCTTAGGCTGAGGGAAGCTGATTGGAAAGAGAAAAAAATAACAAAATCCAGGACTTCAGATTCTCTGAAGAGACTACAATTTTAAAAATTAATATACAATGAAATACTTTTTAATAATGAGAGTGTGAAACACAATCTCTAATGAGTCAGAGTCTCATGATCTAATGATGACTTAGAACAATAATAAAAATTATAAGACAAAAATATTCTGGTTTCCTGGACTTTTTAGTGATTCAAATCTTTATGATAAATGCAATAAGGCAAATAAAAGCAAGAGGTTTATCAATGTTACAAAAACCTGTAAATCATTACTCTGGAAATACAGGAGTAGTAGACAACCTCAACAATATATAATACAAAATGAAATTTCTCAGTGAATTTTCTATTGGGAGAAATAATCAATGACAATGTGATTATGTAGCATAGTTCCAGCTCTATAGAAGTCGAATTAAATTCAATTTAAAAGGATGAGATAAATTTTTAGTTATAATGTCTCTAAAAGTAGTATGCCAAAGGCTAAATATGGTCACTGAAGTACTCCATAGAGATGTACTGCTTTTGAATGGTTAGTGGTACAAATGAACACAGGTATATTGAATCTTAAAATTCCCAAAAGCCATATAGTAACAGAAGAATGGCCTTTCATCTGCCAGGAAATACCCTTAGAGCACAGGTCCTGTATGTATTCCTTGCTATAGTCAACTACACAACATTTGATACAGGTTGTTTCTCTTACCAGCATTTGTAACCTTGGTTTCAACAATTCTGTGAAGACCTGAGGCAGCAGCTTGTTCACATGCAACTAGCCTATTTGCCCACTGTGAATGCATCCTAATTGTGGATAGTGTTTGTAGAGGACCTCTCAAAGTCACATTCACCCCTATCCCGTACTACCCTACCGAGCATTCATGTATTCACATTGAATGGTTGTACTTAATATCACCATAATAACAACACAAATAAAGTTGTTGAATTCTATAGGGTGTCCTATATATCATGCACTATTTTTAGCATTACATAAATATTTTTTAATCTTTTTTTTAAAGGAAAGGTACAGGCAGGAATAAAGGCAAGCAGGCAGGCAGGCAGGAAGAGAGAAGAGGAAGAAGCATCTTATTGTATTTTAATTTCGTTGTTCACAATAGTTGTTTCCCCCTGAACCCAGGACTCAAACCCAGGGATATGGATCTTGCAGCTCCTTCAGAGATGATTGATTTAATTGCTACCCCACCAGGATGCGCCTGCATTGTATATTTTAACTGATACGTGAAGTAGTTACTATTATTATATTCATTTTCCAGTAGAAGAAATTGAGATACAGAGAGTTACAAGTAAAGTAGATCACCTAAGGTCACATAGGAAGTGGCAGATGTGAATCCTATCATTTGAGTAATGAAGAGAGGCCCTACAGGATTTATTGCCAATTCCAACCAATGCCTTAAACATCATTCTTTGATTGCTCTTTTTGAGAAGGATATGAACATTTCTGATGGGTGGTCTGATAAGTTTAAAAAATATGCCCATGAATTCTTTTATACTCCTCCATTCAGGAGATGCAGTCTAATTTCCCTTTCCCTTTTGTGTGGGTGAGACTTAGTAACTTGCTTCTAAAATGTAAAATTAAGCATAAATGATCCTGTGTGACTTTAGAGTGTAGGTAATCAAAAGGCACAATGGCCTTCATCATGGTCAGTCTCTCTCATAGATCATCTGTTCAGTGACAAACCATCTTCCATGTTAGGTGAGACCCAGGAGACTAGCAAGAAACAAGGAGTAGGGCTCCAGGGAACAGGCCCATTAGTGAGCTGGAGGTGGAGCCTTCAGATGACTGCAGGCCTGGTGGACATCTGGACTGTAACTTCTTGGGAAATCCTGAGCCACAGTCACCCAGCTACACCACTTGCCCTAGGAAACTGAGAAATAATAAATGTTTGTTGTTTCAGGTCTCTAAGTGTTAGGGTAATTTGTTATACAGCAATAGATAACTACTTGTAGGTGGTATCATGGTAACCAGCAAACCATGGCAAAATTATTCATAATCAAATTGAGTTTAAGGAGTATATTTTTATTTTTAAAAGAGGAGCAAGTATGGGTTTTTCTCTGTGGAACAGAGCACCCTGGACTTATTCTCTACCAAATATTTTTAAATTGAGGGAATATATCTAACACTAACTTGTAGCTTCCATTTGCTTTATATTTCAAGATCTCTGAACAGTTTTTTCTTTTTCCTTCACCTGTAGTGCTCTGAATTGAATAGACTGATTTTTTTTTTTTTTTGCTCTTTGAGAGCTGAGAGCAGTTTGATTTTTAACAACTGTTGCTTAGCAATAGGACGGACTTAATACTTCTCCTCTCTTCTACAAACTGAGAGGAGCCTCCCTGTGTAGCTATTGTCTGTCTGTAATACTGAATTTAAAGTGTAATTATCATTTTAAGATAAAATTGAAGCTGGCCTGTGTGACACATTACTTTTGCCCTAGCGTCTCATCTGCCCAGGGGGTTGGACTGTCCCAGTTTGAGGCCCTTTTGCAGAAAAAGCTGGCTTCTTGAAATTATGGGGCATTTAGAAGTCTACAACAAAGCTCCAAAGAAGCTAGTAAGTTCCTCATTGATTGGTGGTTTGTATTCCCTATATAGCAACTTGGTGATTCTGGGACCGAACACTTGACTCTTGAAATATTGTGATGAGAAACTGGGCCAGTGAAAGTAGAGAGGAGGTTATGGAGGAGAGGAATTCTAAAGAAATTTGGGAGTGTGGCAGAAGATGGGAAGTCTAATTACTGCTGACTTCACTACCCAGTTGGAAAGACTCTGATAAGTGTCAACTGCTGAAAAATATTAAACACAACATCTAAATCTGTTCATCTAGAGAGGTTGGTTCTCATATTGAGAAATATGCTTGAATTAAAAGTATTACTTTTCCTACTCTTTAAACAATCCACAATTTATCTGATTTTGTTTAATCTTCAGTTAGTTGCATAGAGCTTTCTGGGCATACCCAGTGGCATATCAGCTAGTGTGAAAAGGTGAAAATGAAATAGGAGGCGCTGCTTCTGTTCTCTAAGAGCGATCAGGTTGGAGAGATTGCATGACCAAACATCAAGTAAATCTCAAACGATCAAGATGTAAACTCCAGGATACTGATAATCATCAGTATAATTATTGGCCATGTTGTTAAACTCTGGACTTAAAAGACCAAGAGAAGATGACACACTAGCAAAATAACAAGGCTTCAGTGCCTGACCCTGAAATAAAAGGTTAATATGGTTTCAGAGTGTTTCATACACTCTTCCAATTAGCCAACTTTCTCTGGCAGCTTTATGGGTATGCACCCCCGAGTGTATGTAATAGTCTTAGGAATTTGGCTGGTATTAGATTAAGCAGAGGCAGTATTTGTCATGATGAACTAAATTAATATTTCCAAGATTTCTACATGTACGTAATAGTGAGAAGTGAAGCAAATATACATACTGAAGCAAATTATATTTCAGTGGTTTCAAAAATAGGGGCCATGAACCTACAGAAAATATGAAATTAATTGAAATAGAGTAAAATAATGGTATAGTGATGCCTTTGTGTGTGTGTGTGTGTGTGTACATGCATGTCTGTTTTAAATAAATATGACAACGACTCTTGAGGGAGAGGGCAAACATCTCCTTTTCCAGATATTATTGGATTTTCAACTATAAAGACTCTGAGTCTAGATGTTTGTTTATGTGTCGGATTAGAGTGGCAACAGCATAGGTACTACCTACCTATAATCCTCCTTTTTTACAAACTTTTTGGTGCATGGTGCTTGCTTCTAATTATCAAGACCCTATCCACAGTTCAGAACTACTTCCAAACAGTAGAGCATCTTTGCTCAGAGAAATCTTCACCTGGCAAATACTGTTCTGCTGCCGGAATCAATCCTATTGTTCTGTGGATTGTGCATGAAACAAGCCAGTCTCATTTAGAGCAGACTTCCAGTTGCAAACTTAGCAAAGGCTAGAGTCTCCTTCCTCCATCTTTCTTACCTTCCTTAATGCAGTATGAAATATTTATAAGTAAAATTCTCTTTCCCTTTTTCTATCCTTGCATTTTGAGTTTACAAAGACCTGATCCTGTACCTTACATATATGTATACTACCGTCTAGTTTCAAAGCTGTTAATAAGTAACGGCATTATGTCCATCACCACAAGCCTGGGGAATAGGAAAGCTGATATTATCTTCCTCTTCTAATATATATATATATATATTATATATCTATTATATATAATAGATATATATAAAAACCTCAAAAGGCTCAATTAAGTGACTTACTCAAGCGAAGTAATAAATAGCAAAACTAAGACCTGATTCCAGGTCTGGATTCCTAATTCAGTGCTCTTTCAGTTTATGTTGGTTAAGTGGCATTGCAGAGCCATATGCATCTGAACAATTCATTGGTATGTAATTAATTGATATCTAAATAATTAATGAGTAAAGTGATTGTAATTATTAACCTACTTCAAATATGAATCTCAGCTTCCTTTTCACTCGGATTTAATTCCTTTCTGTACATTAGGAAGTTTCAAGGAGTGCCTTTTATTCTTGGTTTTCTTACGTGTTTCGTAGATTGCATTTAATTTTCCAGCAAGACTGGAGTTGCTTGAGACACAGAGGAGACATCTTTAAGGATTTGAATATATTCCTTTGTTTTGTTCAGATAAACGTAGAACAGAGCCATCATGGCAAGAAGAAGAATCCTCTGACCTCATCAAGCAGATTTTATTTTGGTTTTTACTTTGTAATTTAAAAATTTACCCACCATGTGTTTCTTTGGAATACATTATGAACATTCTACTATTTTTTTTTTTATGGTGAATTAGAAGCAAAAGCTTCTTATTCTCAAAGATTGGCTGCCTTGTCATTTTTAAATCTTTAAATATCTTTATTGATATGTATTTAATATATAACTGACCCATGCCCTGTCATCATTAGCACACTTTTAGTCTTGGTTTTGAAGTAATTCACACTACCTACTGTGAAAGCAACTCATTTGGGATTTACGGTGGACTCAGAGCTATGGGGTAGGTGGAAAGATTTACTTAAGAAGTCCCTTTGCTCTCTTGGGAGTTAAGGGTTAATCCCAAGGATGTGAGCTTTTGTTCTCCTTATGTTGAGGGTGGGAAGGAGAGGTAAGCCTCCTCCTGAGGACAGCACTTGTAGGAGAAGTGACCTGTGATTGCTGATTTCCAGTGATCTGGCAGTGGGAAGAAGTTATTCAGGGAACAGCAGTCATGAGGGCCTTTGAGAGATGGGTCCAGATGGCAGTTCAGAATGAGTCTCCAGGGGTCAGGATCGAGGAGTGAATCCACTGAACAGAGTGAATTTTGGTGTCAAATAAGTACTAGCTGTGTTGATCCAGGGCAGCCCCTGTGAGTCTCATTTTTCTCATCTTTAAAGTTAGGCTAACAATCATACCTGTATCAGCATTGCCATGAGGATTAGATGAGATATGTGATTCTTAGCTCAGCATTTGGAATCAATTAAGTGCTCAGTGAGTATTCCCTGCTGTTCTTATTTCTTCTACATGATTTGGAAACTGCTTGAAAACAGGGACTATTGTATTTACCATTAGGTTTCTAGCCCTGTCATCATGAAAATGGAATGAATTGAAATGAATGCATTCTCCTGTTGCTCATTTATTTCCTCTCTTTCTGCCTCACATGCACACATGCATGTGCGCATATACACACTCACATGTGTGCATTCTACCTCCCTACTGAATGTTACATGGGCTAGAATTAATAAAATTACCTCAAATGAACATTAATTGTATGTCGTCTCATGGTCATCTGATAAAAAATATTGTAGTTTCTGGGCACAAACAAGAGACTGAGCTAACTTTGTTAAAGAATCTATGCTTTATATTGGTATTTCCTACAGCGGACTCTAATATATAACAGATGACTGGAGAGCAGAGGTGGGACGCTCCCCAGTATGTTTTTATTGTAGTAATGGTGGAAGATGCCTAGGACCTGCACACGACTGTCCTGAAAGGAGAAGGGGTCTGAGAAATGTTAGTGTAGTTTGGTTTTTTTTTTTCAGTGTAGACATTTTTGATGGACTATATATAGGACATGGTGAAAAGAGAAGCAACGTAGACAATTAAATTGTGACTCCAAGGTCTGAAAGACTAAGCTAATAATATAATAATGTTCACAATTATCTAAGTGTTAGGTGTCTGCAAGAAACTTAAGTGGGGAGAACCAGAGAGAGAGAGAGAACTAGGTACACTCCCAGGAGAGTTTGTCCTCTCAACGCCTCGAGAGGTGTCCCCTTAGTTTGTTTTCATGTGCCTCCTGTCCTTTTGGAAAGGACTTGAGGCAAAGCACTGACTGTACTTGAGTCAGAAAATATTGCCTGGGCTCCATTTTGAATAGAATCCAAGGAAATGGAGTATTTTTGTTCACAGGGAAGTGGTATCTTAAATTAAAAAACTACATTTAACATTCTCTCTAAAAGTGCTACACATCCCAGTGAACTTATTTTGTGCAAATTGCTGGCATTTTCATGGACATGACTTTTACTTTCTCACAGCGCTGTACTTCCAGCTCATGGAGGTTCCATGAGGTTCGAGCTCATTGCACTGACTGCCTGCTGTGTGTACAGCCTAAGTTCTGGTTTAAGTCACTTCATAGTTCTTTTGGGTATCAGTTTCCTCATCACCAAAACGAAGAAGAGTCATGTCTAATTTAATGGAGATTTTGAGAACTAACTTTCTTTTTCACTTCAGTAATTATCAGAAGGAAAAATACTGTGGTGGAACAAATTTATAGAATGAGTTACAGGGTGACATGAATTAAGCCCAATTTTCTGGAGTCCAGGGCTTTTTTTAAAAAAGTGTTTTGTTTTGTTTTTTTTATATAAAAACAAGAAAGCAAGGAGGCAGGGATAATAATAAAATAATAAATAAAAGTCCTCTACCATATAATCCCATCTTTCAGCTTCTTCCTCTCTGATATACTCAGTTCTGCAGTCTAAAATTCAAAGGTATATTATAATTTTAGTTTCTCATTCTCTCAGTTTATTTGCTTTGGTTCTCCGAATTCTAGATATAGGTGAAATCATCTGTCTTTCTCCTTCTGACTCATATCTTTCAGCAAAATACCCATGTAGTTCCCTTTATGTTGCCACAATGGCAAGATTTCATCATTTTTAAAACATTTTATTTTATTTTTATTTTAGTTGTTCGCACTGGTTGTTTCCACCTGATCCTGGCATTTGAACCCAGGGATATGTGGCTTGGGCCCTTTGGAGGCGATTGACCTTTTACTCTACCGTGGTTTGCTAATTTCATCTTTTTTATGGCCGAGTAGTATACCATTTTATATATATATATATATATATATATATATATACATATACATACACTAGCTCTTTATCCATTCATCTATCAATAGGCACTTAGGTTCAGTCCATATCTTGTTAATTGCAAATTATGCTCCAGTGAACATAGAGGTTCATATATTTTTTTGATACCTAGAAGTAGGATTACTAAATTGTATAGTAGCTTTAAGTTTTTTTGAGGAATCTCTGCAATGTTTTCCAGAGTGGCTGTTATCAATCGGCACTTTCACAACTGTTTATGAGGATTCATTCACCTCCACATCCTTACCAATACTTATTTTTTCTGGTCTTTTTTTATCTCATTGTGTTCTTTTTTTTTTTTTTTTTTAACTTAAAAGATGCAGGCAAGAATGTAGGTAAGTAGGTAAGCAGGCAGAAAGAGAGAGGAAGAAGAAACATTTTTTACTTATTTTAATTTATTTTTCACCTCAGCTGTTTACTCCAGTCCCAGGATACAAACCCCAGTTTCTGGTATGTATGTGGACTGTGCTCAACCAGAGGCGGTGGATACAACCACTACTCCACCAGGGCATTTCCTCATTGTGGTTTTGATTTGCATTTGTCTGATAATAAGTGATGACAAAATTTTTCATATGCCTGTTGGTCATCTGTGTATCCGCTTTATAGAGGTGTTTATTCAGATTCCCTACCCATTTTTTGTTATTCAGTTGTGTAAGTTGTTTATATGTCTTGGATATTAACCCCTTGTCACAGGTATGATTTTGTTTTTTGTTTTCAGTAGGATGTCTTTTTATTCTGGTGGAAGTTTCTTTTATCCTATAAAATCTTTTTAGTTTGGTATAGTCTCATTTGTTAAATTTTTTTTTTTATTTCCCTTGTCATTATATTGAGTCCCAAAGACATCTCTAAGGATGAGATCTTGAAAATTTATAACCTGTGTTTTCTTCTGTATATATTTTAAGACTTCTGGTCTTATGTGTAAATATTTTTTCAATTTTATTGAAGAAATTTTGGATTATAACTATATAAATTTAAGGTTCATCAGAAATCAACAAATCGACATGTATATTGTTCATTACTTTCACTACCAACAGTTCACTTCTATTATTAACCCTTCAACTGACCCGATTTATCCAATTTTTACTCCCCTGCCCCCTCTTCTGGTAACCACTGATTTGATGCTATAGACTAAAAGTCTCCTTTTGTTTGATTTGGTTTGCTGGTTTCTCTACATGCCACACAAGAGTGAATTTATGTGCTATTTGCCTCTTCCTTCTGATTTATTGCACTAATAATTCCCTCTATGTCTATCCATCTTGTTGCAAATGGCAGGATTTCGTATGTATTCGTGTATGTATATATGCATGTGTGTATTTTCTATATGGTATTCCGTTGTATACCTACACATCACATCTTATTTACCCATTCATCTCTCAATGGACACAGGTTTCTCACAACTCTTGGCTATTATAAATATGCTACAACAAACATGGGGATGAACATTATCTTTTCAAAGTATTTTCTTGGTAAGTGTCCAAAAAGGGATAATGGAATTGTTTTGAATTTCTATTTTAAGTATTTTAAGGAATCTCCACACTTCTTTTCATAATGGTTGCACCAATTTCCACTCCCACCTATAGTGCATAAGGGTTCCCTTTCTCAACATTACTGAAAATACTTGTTTCCAATCTTTCAGATAATAACCATTGTCACAGTTGTGAGATAATATCTCATTACTTATAACCTACTTTAAATTGAAAGCTAGTTAATCTCAAGCTTATTCTAATGGTCCACTATTTTTACTCTCTTCCCCACATTTTATATTTTCTTATTGCTTCAAAGTGATTTTTTTTTATTTTGTAGAAATCAATTTAGTATTTCTTTAAAATCTTTAGTCATGATGAATTCCCTTACTTTTGTTTTCCTAGAAAACTCTTCATTGCTTTTTAAATTTTAAGTGATAACCTCATAGAGTAGATGTTGTTGGTTGGATATTTTTGCCATTTGGCACTTTGAATATATTCCCTTCTGCCCTTCTGGCTTGAATTGTTTCTGCTGAGAAATCTGTAGAAAATTTTATGGGGGTTTCCTTGTATGTGACGCATTTTTCTCTAGCTACTTTTAAAATTCTCTATTTGTCTTTGATTTTTGTCACTTTAATTATAGCGTGTCATGGTGTTTATCTACATGGGATTTTTGGTTTTGCAACTCTTTGAGCTGCCTGGATCTAGATGTCTGTTACCATTCTCAAGCTAGAGATGTTCTTAGCTATTATTTCTTCAATTCAGGTGTCTTCCCCACTGGTATTCCATTCATAGGAAAGGTCTGGAAAGGTAAATCTATGAAATCAGGAAACAGATGCATGGTGTCTGGTTTGGCGATAGGACCAAGGATTGACTGCATATTGGCACTAAGGCTGTTTTGGGGATGATGGAAATGTCTAACTAGATTGTGGCTATAGTTTCATACCCTATATATTTACTGAATGCCAGGGCATTAAGCATTTTAAGTGGGTAGATTATGTTTCTACAAGTCTGTGAAAATGTTTTCATTTGTTCTTGTTTCTATTGTTTTATTGCCTTAGTCTCTTTATTGTCTCATTACTTTTCTACAGTGGAGAATTTTTTTAAAGGGAAGGTGCAGGGATGCAGGTAGGAAATGAAGGTGAGTAGCGAGGCAGGCAGGAGGAGAAAAGAGGAAGAGGCTTTTTATGTTTTATTTTCAGGTGTTCACACTGATTGATTGCTTCCTCCTGGGAAGTCCCTTCCTGGGACTCAAATCCCAGGGGTATGTGACTTGCTCCTGCAGAGGTGATTGACCTAACTGCTGCTCTACCAGGGCCTACCAGGAACTTATTTTTATTAAGTTTATTGTTCAAGTTAAGAGTAATGCTTAAAGCTTTGTAAGTGCTTTATGATTTTGAGCTCTTCTCTCTGGAGCAGAAGTTGATATGAGTTAGGTGAATTTTTTTTTTTTGAACTGTCTCCCAGGGATCTTATAATATAGAAAACCCTAGTAAGAGCTCTGAAGGACACTTTATAACATCATCAGTGCTGCAGTACCTGGAAACAAATGTCAGGACATGTGATTTTGGAGTTAATACTTTTAATTGGATGTATTTTCTTCTTGTCTCCTATAAAAGTTTTTTGTAATATCTAACGTAGGTTAGTTAATTTATGCTTAAGGAATTGTCCTTGTTGTTTGAAGATTATTTTATGCTAAGAAGAGCACTTTATTAGACCAGTTATCTGCTGTAATCATTGTATTTCTGTCTTGTGATTTGAGTCTCCGTTGGGTCAAAGACTCAATTTAAGTTGTTTTCAGATCATTGCCTAATTGCCCACTGTATCTTACCAAGAAAGTCAGTCAGTAAAGTATTGAATCATTGATCTTTCTGATACATAGGGAAGCTCTAGTAGAATTTGAAATTAACTTGCTGGTGACAGAATTGGTTATACAGAGAGAAAGAGGTCCAGGGGATAGCTGGTGTGATGTCTGCTTATTTAATTTCATTTCCCTCATCAGAGAGCATTTCCGAGGTGTGATCTTTAAGAAAACAGATATTTCTCTGGGCTGATGATGGGAAATAAGCTCTAATGAATGAGTTCTCTGTATGGTTGAGAGACTATTAAATCCTCGCCTTCAGACCGGAGTGTGAGAGCCAGCTCTTGGATTCTTCAGAAGCCAGAGGCAAAGCTGCATCCCCTCTAGAGGATATGCTGTGTACTAGCCATAGAGCTTTTATAATTTGCTGCACCTTATATTATTATATATTATAAAGCTGGAAAGGATCTCTTAGACAAAATATAAATATTGTTTTGTCCTTTAAGTAGCCTTCCAAAGTTTCCAGTGTGAATTTCATAATGAAGATACAACTCTAAATATTAATGGTACCAGTGGACTCATGTGTTAGTTTGATATGCACTATCATCTTTTATTTAAATTATCTTGTTTTGTCAGTCAACATTTTTCTCTGAATCTCTAGAATGACCCTTTACAGTCGTTTGTTCTCATTTAAATGATAAATCAGATTCTGCCAGGTAAACATTGACCTACAGAGAAGCTTTTAAAATTCTCGCTGTCCTCTAAAGGTGAGCTCAAGAGTGCCTGGTTCACTCAGGAACCTAATTTTCTCTGGTCAAGAGAAAAGCTTCTATGTGAGATCACCTTATCTCTGATTAGAATTATTTTCTTTCAGTGGAAATGATGCAGGTCTACTTGAGCTCTTCGGGGGTGGTAGCTTTGATTGCGGAAGGTACTGTGTTAAATGATTGCCAAGATTTGCTTGAGCAATGTCCCCTCATCTACCCCTGACATCTGACAGGAAAGTTTGCTCCTGGTATCTAATTGTAAAGAATGACCATCATGGACAACAACTGTATTAGCATTGGGCACTTGTTATCCGTTTTCTATTAAAGTTTGTTTGTGAGGAACAAATCAGCTATTTTCCACGGAAGAGAGTACATAGGAGTAGGTACACAGAAAAGGGTGGAGGAGAGGCTGGGTTTCCAGGAATCACTTCTGGACCACCAGGTAGAACTAACCCATCTGTGGCGCTGCTGCCTCCACTGTTCTCAGATGCGGGAGCAAGCAGGAGGTCATTGCTTGAAATGCTGGACTAAGAAGACATCAACTTCACCGCATCAGGTAACAGGTATCCTCTGTGCCAAGGAGGCTGCCTCCGTGGGCTGGGACCCATGTTCCTGCAGAAGAGTCCTAATGTCTGCAAAAATAGCTGCAGCAGTGGAAAACAGCTTCCATCTCACCTCTACCTTGCAGGCTCTGAGCAGATGTTCTAAATTGCATTCAGGATATGATTTGCAGGAGAGCCTGGCAAATGTAATTTTTGAGGGCTTATAAGTCCATAAGCCCCAGAGTACACCTTAGCCTTTTACATTACCTCATAAAAGACCATTTTAGGGGCCTGCCCTTTTTACTCAGGCAGCTGAGGCACTGGAATGCAGACCCATGTAAAGCCCAAGGAACCAGGTTTACAACCCAGGGTCAGGGTGAAAATAAAGAAATAAATGAAACAACTAACTGAATAAAGATCCTTCTGAAAAACATTTTAGAAATGTTCTCCAAAAGGACATTTTAACCATCTCAATTCAAATATAGATATCAATATACTGAAACAATGGGCAAAAATGAGATAGTCAAATAGGCACAGAAGATGTTCTTATAAATTTAAACGCACCTCTGCAGACCCTCACACTCAGTAATTTAAAATATATTCAGGCACCACAATGTTTGCTCTAGCTACAAAAAAAATATGCAGTTTGAGGGTTCTTATGGGATCCCAGTTTATGCATTTTTGAGTGTACATCAAGTCCTGTACTTAGAGTGAATGGCCCTTGTTTTTCTGACCTGGAGAAATACAGATGTAATATGTGTTCCGGCATGAGATGGTGTGTATTCTGAGAGCTACGATGGCTGAATGCACCAGAAAGTATTCTTTTATTTGAGAACTCTTATAAGATTGGGAAGCTGGAACCTGTAACAGCTGTGGTCACATCTGTAGTTGATATGAATGGTACCATGACGTGCATTGCAAAAGCTCTGCTAAGCTATTGTCTGGGGTAAATAAGTTAATAAGGTTTATGGCGGGGTTAAATAATTCAATATGTATAAAGTTCTTAGAACAGTGCCAGGTATATAATAAATACTGTATAAGCAATTGCTGTTATTACTATTTTCTGTAAAATGGGAATAACTGACCTATAGAACTGTTGTCAAACGTAAATGTATTTCATTCCTAGCATAGGTAAGCCTTGAATGAATGTTAACTATAAAATGATAATATTCTTAGTGTTTTTAACTCTTAGAATGATGTTTTCACTGTAGTATATTTCCCTAAGCCTTTTAACCCAAGCCCTCCTACCTCTGATGAGTAAGAGTTGCTGTTTTTTTTGAAAGAACACAGGGGCTGTCTTCATTTCTTCAGTACAGGGCATTTCCTCAGTGACTAGCATATTTACTCCATGGTTTTAGTATACTTTGCTGTCTTTTATTAGAACCTCAAGTCCCAGAGATTGCTTTATTTTTTGAAAGTTATTTTTCTAACCAACATGACTTTGCACTATACTTAATCATTGTGCGAATTAAAGTTTCTGCTCTTATAATTGGGCCAAGTGTGGTGAAAAAGTCAGTCAGTCTTCATGAAATTTGGGAATAAGTATGGCTCATTAATTCATATTTATATTAACTAAATACTTTGACTTGGTTTGGAAGAAAATATTTTGTACAAGTGTCTGGTTGACTATGAGTCATTTCTAGACTGTTGAATCATTTCTTGGGCTGTTAAAGAGAAAATACTTTAAGAATTCGTGGTTTTAAAAAAGGACTTTCTCTTGCCTGATGAATAGTGACAGTAACACAGACCTGGGATTGAAACTCTTGAGGTGCTTCTGTACCTCCTCGCAGTTTGCATGCCTATGAGTAAATGTTGGCCTAATCAACAAAGTGATTTTAAAGGGAACGATGATGAAATTCCTCCCTGGGAATTAATGTACTCCATAGATAAATCAAGGATTTCTGGATAAAGCAAAGAAAAACTTGGAGCTCCCACATGCATTTTAAGAATTTTTTGAAATCTGTGTTGAAAATTGTCAACATTGAGCATTTTGTAGCCATCATTTCTATTGACATGATACAAACAGACTTTGTCTGAAACACTCTGCTGAGACAGGAAAGAGAGTGGGGCTAATCTCCATGCAAGATGGTGGGTACCCCAAGGAGAGAGCCCAGTGCCACCCTGACTTTCCTTGTGTAGAGGGCATTTTCCTCGGGGTCGATGATTTCACAATGTATGCAAGCCTCTCTTCTGAGTCCTCAGTGGTGAAAAGCACTAAACTGAAAGGACTTCATAATACTTCAAGTCTTGTGGTTACAGACCCTAGGGAGGACGGGATGGGAGGAGAAGTGTGGTAAATTCCAAGACAGGGAGGTTCAGGAACCTCCTGACTCAGGAAATACCAAGGTTGTTCAATAAATGGAACAAGTCTCTGTTGGTATATTGATCCACAAATGATAAAGTGAATAAAAATATTGGACTTAAAAAATAAAAACAGTTGAGCAGATTGAATATCCACTTTGCAAAAAGGGATGTGTACGTAAAAACCAGTGCCCCAGACTTCCAGTGTGGGACCTCAAAGTGAGACTTACTTTCCTCTAATATCTGAAATTTAATAAGTTATGAACTGCATCGCTGGAAAGTTATCCTTCAGAGTTACTTGGGAATATTTCCAAGAATTCTTAGTACTGTTTTCCTGTCTTTTTTGATGCCTGTTAAGGCTCCTCTAGACTAGATATTTTACAATAATAAGTCCTACGCACTGGTCCTAGGTGCCTCTGCTGCTGATATGGAAGCTTTGACCTATCTGCAGAGATGTTCCTGGTGAAACCCACTGTCTTCACAGTCACTGCTGAGGCTGGTGCAATCTCTGCTGACTTGGCCAGACCATATAGCTTCCATCTTCCCTATGCCATGTGACTTATTTCAGTTACCAATTCAGAATCCACTTTGCTTCTGGTGACTTGACTCCTAGGAGCCCCCATCATCCTTTTCTACAGTCTGATCTGTGCCTGTCTGTGCCATATAGGTCCAGTTGATATAGTTCAAGATCATTCGACCTGAAAGAAAAAAAACAGGGTGTAGCCTATTTTCACTCAGGGGTTCTTATGTAAATTCACAGATACAGGGGGATCTATATGGAAATGGTGGTGCCCAACTTTTGCAAGAAGGACAAAGCCACCTGTGAATTATTGGGACAAGAGTGATACTTTATGCCTCTCCCTGGAAGCTCTTGCCTACTTACAAATACTCTAAGGTTCCCTAGGATAAGCAAGAATGACACAGCCTCCACTGTCACATGTGAGGGAGTGGCAGCATTGAGGAAAATGCCTTTGTGAGCTGAAGGGGCGGTATCTAGAAACAGCAAAGTGATAGAGGAAACACAGGGGAAGAGGTGGGGGGCCAGATAATAGATGATGGCAGGGATGGGAACATTTTAGACATATCAAGACATACTGAGCTTTGTCCAAGGACATCGTGGGCAGGGACCTTAGAGTTATCTACATAAATTCTTAATGTTGCCAAAGAGGAAATGGAGACCCTGAGATAACGAAGGGACTTTTTTCCCAGTTCATTCAGTGAAATAAACCCACTAAAAAATCCCCAGTGCATTCTTTCCATCCCATCTGGCTGTTCTCTCCAGGGACGAAGGAAGAGAGTAAAGATGGAATTGAGAGAATTTGAAGGAAAGTAGAGTTAGGCTGTCTCCTGATCACCCTCATAAACTGATTGCAATCCTCAGGTCACAGGCTGCGAGGTGTGCAGCCTGGAAGAATGGGATACTCTGGGCATGTGCACTTGGAGTGTACTTACAGTGCTGTTGTCAGCATGGGTGTTGTTTTACATTGTCCTCAGTGGCTAAGGTGATGGATCCAAAGCTGTTGCATGAGAGACCTGGGGTGAATCATTGATCAGTGGGTGTTAAACTAATTCACCAGAGCAGGATTATATAGTGAACTGCTCAGAATCTGCCTGAAACCCTAGGAGGGTCTTTAAACTGTGCACTTCAGTACACAACTAGATGACAGTGATATTCTCCTCCCTACGTTCTGTCAATTTCAAAGCAGGCACCGAATTTAAAATGAAAGGCCGCAGAGGAGCTGCAGGCTTGAATGCCTGCATTCTGACCGGGTGGCCCTCTGCGGTTGCCTCTGGGCTTCCTGAGGAGAAGCAGAGGCCTCCCTGGCAAGTGCTGATGATGTGATCAAAGACGCAGAGTATGGAGCAACTAAGACAGTAACAGAACACTGCAGAACCAGACAGACTTGGTATTCAGACGGAGTGCAGCCATTCTCTGGAGAGACTCCCAGAGCTGTGCTGCCTCAAATGGGCGTTCCAGTGCGTACATTTCAACCACACAGATTCTAAAATTGGAATGACACAGAGATGAGTATGCCTGTTGCAAAAAGATGACATGAAAATTTATGAAACATTCTATATTTTATATAATCTTATGTGTCAATTATTACACAATACATTTGAAAAAAAAAAAAACAACAACAGGCAATCTGCATAGTCAGACAGTCTTAGGAAAGTCATTTTCCAACACTCCACCATGACCATTTCCTGTCTTCTCTCTTCAGATCTCCACACCCTTCTCCATACTGGGTTCATGATCTTGTCTCATATCACAGTGAAAACCCGCACAACTGGACACAGATGAAATTCTTCCTCCACTAATTTCAGCAGCCCACTTCACTTGGACTCACCCTCTTTCTTCTTTGAATGGTTCTGCCACTGCTCTGAATCAACTCCTCCACTTTCCCCGCATCCTCTCATTTCACCTCCTCAACAGCTTTTCTTGTGCGGTTACCCTTTTCTCCCTCATCATCAATTTCTCCCTCTACTCAGTCATCCCTGTCAGCATACCAGCTTACCTTTATTTCACCTATCTACCTGCTAAGATTCAATTCTCTGCTTGTTTTCAAAGTAAAGTATCTTGAAAGAATTATCCATACTTAATGTCTCCACTCTATCACTTCTATATTCCTCCACCTATTCTTTTGGACTTCCACTGTCACTTTGAAATGACCAAGCTAGGTCACCAATGACCTACATCTTGCTGAAGCCAAAGCCCTCATCTTAGTCAACCTCTCAGCAATATTTGATACAACTGGTTACTTATTCCTTGTTGAAAACTTGTCTTTGGTTCCCTGAGCCTACATGTTCCTGCTTTTCATTTAGTCTTTTTCTAAGCATATATATATATATATATATATATATATATATATATATATATATATATATATATATACACACACACACACACACACACACACATATATATATATATATGTTTATTCTTTTACCTACACTTCGTTAACTTTGTAAATTTGAATACAGTTCTCTTGGCATATTTCTCAAAGTAGTGATGAGGATTTTGAAGTTACAATCACTGATTCACTTTAGCTAAAACTATCAGATGCTAACCATATGGGGAAATCCATGATCCACGATACCATTTAGTCTTACTCTTCTTCTACATATTGGTTTCCTTCTCTTTTCCCAAATCTCTGTTGTTTGTAAGACTACAGGGCTCAAGCTGGCCTTTTCCCCTGTTTATACACTACCTACATAAGTTCATCCAGTCTACACATGTTAAGTTTGTTTGTTTGCTTATTCATTGATTTATTATTATTTGAGTTCTCTAACCTTCCTAGATTCTTTATTCCCTACCTTTAAGAGCGGTAGTTCTATTGTCCCATTTAAATGCTTGATACTGTCGAAATTACATTTCCAGTGTGAATCTTTCTACTTCAGTTTCAGACTGGTAAGTCTAATAGCCCCATTGATACTGTCACTTAGATGTCTGTGAAAGACATCTTTCAACTTAAATCCAAACTCTTGATTTTCTCCCAATCATCTGCCTCTTCCCATTTCAAGGAAATAACATCATCTTGTGTCTAAGGCCAAAATCGTTGGAATCATTCTTGGTTCCTCTCTTTCCCTCAGAACTTGTATTAGTTTCTTGGAACTGCTACAACAAATTACCTCAAGCTAGGTGGCTACAAACAAAAGAAATGAATTCTCTTTGAGTTCCGGAGGCTAAAAATCTGAAATCAAGGTGCCAAGCGGGTCTCTGCTGTAGGGGAGCAGTGGGTCTGCCTCGCCTCTTTCTGTTTTCCAGTGACTGCCAACAGTCCTTGGTGTTCCTTGGTTTGTGGCAGCCTAATTCCAGTCTCTGCCTCTGTTATCACAAGCCTTATTCTCTCTGAGTGTGTCTGTATCCTAATTGTCCTCTTTTAACAGCACAACTCATTGGACTTAAGGCCCACTCTAATGCCTTTGACATCTTAACTTGATCACATCATCCAAGACCCTGTTTGCAACTAATGTAACTTTCACAAGTTCTGAGTGGACATGAATTTGAGGGCACCCTATTGAATTCAGTAAAGACTTCCATTTCAATCTATCAGCAAGCCTTAGCCTCCCCATCTACTACACTTCTTAACCACCTCTGCCACACTTTTGTCCAGACTGACCTCACCTAGATCATTGCCTCTGTAGCTAGTCTTTGTCACTCCACTTTTGTCCCTGCCAGTTCACACTGCACAAGGCAGCCAGAGTAACCTGTTCAAAGTACAAATCAGGTTATTATTCCTTTGCAGAAAACCCTCTAGTTTTTTTGCCAGACAATTGCAGAGAGTAAAATCTAGCTCTTTCACTGGCTTGAAAGATGCATGGGAATCTTGCCCTGTCTCTAGCTTCACGTCGCTTTTCTGGCCCCTGTCACTGCCTCCAGCCACAGCCACAGGGCTTTCTATCCCTTGGCTATGCTGATCTGTCTCAGGATTCTTTCATTTACTGTTCTTCTTTTTAAATTTTTATTGAAGTAACATTGTATAGTAACATTACATAGGTCTAAGATATAGTATCATTGTAACTCAGCCACTATAGACTACAAAAAGTTCACCATTAGCAGTTCAGTTCTGTTCTTCACCCTATAACTGACGCCTTTTACTGGATTTGCCCACCGCCTCCACCATTCCTTCAAGTAACCACTTACTTTCTCTTCTAAACTCTAAGTCTATTTTTGCTTGATTTGGTTCATTCATTGTTTTGTTTCTCCATATACCAACATGTGAGTAAAGTCATATGATGTTTATCTTTCTCCATCACTATTCTTCCTCTTCCCCCAGACCTTCATATGACCCCCTCCATTTCATTGTTCAAGTCCCAACTCACTGGTTTCTTCTCCTTAGGAAGATTTTTCCTCAGCCCAGCCTTGCAAATATTTGTTCCATCTCACTCCCCTGCCCTCTCAGTCTCTCTCATCAGCCTATTTATTCTCCACATACCCCTTCTTTTCAACAGCTAATTCAGTTCATCTTCTTATTTATACATAATAGTACCAATAGTTTGTCTCCCCCAAGATTTTTCCAAGCAGCTAATTCATTTTCCTTATCCACTGCTATACCTCACTCCTCTCAGAGTTGTGGCATAAAGATGCTCAAAACATATTTGTGTCTGAGTAAAATAAACTACCTTTGTATTTTGTGATTCCCACCTTCCCTCCCCAGGTATATTTCATTTCTAGCGGTAAAATCTACCATTTTTATACATTAAAACCATTTTGTATAAGTTCTTCCATATTTATAATTGATAGAAAATGGCTTGTTTTAATACTCCCTCTCCAAACACCTCTAACATTCTCTGCTTTAGTGTCTTCAGAAGATCTCACATAATTTTGTGCCCACTCCCAGGCACACCTGAATACACAGGTGCTCATTCACCACTTTATACACACTTTGTACCCACCCTCCCAGAGTCAGAAGCTATCACTCACTTCCCCAACCCCACTCCAATGGGAAAGCATGTCTAGATCTGTGCTTAGGATTCTGAAGGGAAATACAGAAGGATTTAAAACATTATAGATCTTCCTCAACTTATGATGGGGTTATGTCTCATTAAACCCATTGTAAATTGAAAGTATCTTAAGTGGAAAATGCTGACGGGAAGCTGCCATACATCAGAAAATCAAGGAGGATCATATCAGTTCCACTGGTTGAAAAATCATAAGTCAAACTATTATAAATCAGGATTTTCTGCATTATTATTTTGGTTTATGGAAACATTTTACATAATGCCATGGATATTAATATTGTTCCACTCAGGCTGATGAGGTCTGTCTTACCTGGAAAGAGATAGCAAATGCTCATCAGTAAATTCACAAATGTACAGAAAAATCTTCCTTTATCAGACAGCTATGAAAAGAAAACTATCAGGAAATTTTAAAGTTTGTTCCTTATATTCACCATTTCTAGAAAACTCACTATGTTTTCAAACGCCTCTCTGGCTGTCAAGGAACTATGACCAAGAGTATTATATAGCTTGATTTTTTTTTTTTTTTTTAAGATTATTGTCTTCTAGTTTTCAAACTGGCTCAAAGAATTTATTCCCATGAACCTTGTGTCACCCTTCAGTGTCGAGCCTTGCTCTCTCCTTGTCGCCTCAGTAATTTTCTTGAAAAGTCATTTACGCTTGCTTACTCTGTGACTTCCCATCTCACCAGCTCCTCCAGTGCCCCAGTTCTGCTTTGGCAAAAGTCATCGTCACACTCCACCCTGGCAGCATGTTCTTGTCACGTTTCTCCACCGACACAAAGCTGATGTGCTGTGTGATGCACTGTACGGCAATAAATGGACCATTTGTCATTCCTTGCGAATAGGCACTTGGGCAGTGCGTTTCAGCGGGAGGACCCTGGGCTTTAGTCTCAGAATCCCTGACCCTGAATCCTGCCTCTGCTTTTAACGTCTGTGACCTTAGTTGGCTCTTGCTTGGATTTCTCTGAGCTTCAGTTTTCTCATCTGTTAAAACAAGGAGTTGTCATTGTGAGAATTAAAAAACACAGAAGCACAAGTTCTTTAGAGTTTTATTTTCAACCGAGTATATTATCATTACCTTAAGAATTTAAACAGCATGTATTTTTAAAAATCTATAAGAACAATTCAACTTGACGGTCTTAGTTACCGATTTCCTTGAAAGATGAAAATAAGGTAAAGATGTTGATTTTGCCATTCTTTGGTGTACTTTTTTCATCACAAATAATAATAGACCTGCTGAGTTTCTTTTCCTCAGTCTGGTAGGATGTGTTTTTTGTTTGTTTTTTTTTCATTGCAACAGTAAATTGTACTTCAAGAAAAATCTCAGATTAGCCCGAGTAAGAAATTAAAAATTGAAGGGTAAGGATACACTCATAAAAAAAGGAAAAATCAAAATCAAACAAACCCTATTATTTAGCATTTAGTCATTGCATCTTGAGTATCTTGCCAAAAGCGCCTTTAAGAAACTGCCCCTCACATACCTGCCCCAGTGCTTTAAGAGGGAGGTTACTCGCTGCGCCGTGCACATGCACAGAATTGAATCCCACCCTCCAACCCGCCACTCACCACACACGCCCACGACCATCACAGTGGTGACTTTAAGGAAGGGATACGCTGCACATTGGGCCAGTGAAATGCAAAGGTTTGGCTAGGGGTTCTAGGATCGATATTTCTCTCTCTAGAATGGAAGGTACCAGAAAGAATATCTTCATATGTGCTGAATGGTGTGATAGGAGGTTACAAGACTAGCATAACCTAACGATTTTTAGTACCTGGAAATGAGAATTAAGTGAAGGAACTAAAGAGAAATAGACAGGGTCCAGGCTAACTTCATGTGCCTCTGAATCAAGTGGGGTCTGAATCTAAAACTATCTTCACAAATATGAAATAGTTGTTATCTTTTTTAATCTAAGTCAGTTTGAATTGTGTGTATAGTCCCTTTTGCAAACAAAAGATTGCTGATATTCTGTTCAAATGGAAGCAATTGAAAGTATCAAATTACTATACCCAAAGTCCTATCCTATACACGTTAAAGTTCAATTTCTGTAAACATAACTATTATTCTAGATTTACTTTAAGAAAATGAGTATGTCAATTAATAGATTTCGTGAACACACAATGTTCAGCAGTGTGCAAATCTCCTGCTTATCTACATTTACCTTTTTTATTTTATTTATTTATTTTTTTGTTTATTAGCTAGACCTTGAGGAAGTGACTTATCCCCTTCGTATTTAGGAAAATTTTCCAGAATTGACTCAGTGGACTATAGAGAAGTATTAGAGTATTACTGGAGCAATAATAAGTTACAAGGATATTTAAGAGATTATTCTTGAGGAGAAAGGTATCTTTCTGATTTGTGAGGCTTTGAATTATGCGTTTTTGGTGTTTTACTTGCTTGGAGACGACAACTCTCATTTACTTAATTTTTCTGTGATTTTTACCCTTTCGATCTTGGGTTCTCTTTTTCCCTTCAGCTCCGCACGTCTGGTAACCATGGTCTTGCATCAGAGTTTTGTTAATTTGTTACTTTTGTATTTTCACATTCCACATGAGTGAAAGTGGTATTTATCTTTTTCTAACTTCTTTAGCTTAACATATTGACCTCAGGTTCTCTCCAGGTTGTTGCAAAAGCATGACTGCATCTTTTTAAATAATTGAGTAGCATTCCATTGAATATAATAAATATCACATCCTCTTTATCCAGTTATCTCTTGATGGGTATTTAGATTAATTTCATGACTTTTGTGAATTGTGCTGCTATGAATATAGGGGTGAAACTATCTTTTAAGATTAGTATTCTTTGGATATAGACCTAAAACTGGAATTGCTGGGTCAAATCCGTTTGTATTTTTGGAGGCATTTCCATACTGCTTTCATGCTTACATTCTCAGGAACAGAGTACAGGGGTTCCCTTTTCTCCACACCCTAGCAACACTGTTGTTTTCAGTTTTTTTTTTTTATATAGGTTATTCTCACAGATGTATGTTGATAGCTCATTGCCGTTTTTATTTACATTTTCCCTGATTATCAGGGAGTAGAGTATTTTTTCATGTAGGCCATCTGTATATTTTCTCTGGAAAAGTATTCAGATCTCTTGCCCAGCTTTTGAGTTGGATCGTTTTTTTGTTGTTGTTGAGGTGTAGGAACTTGTGTGTTGGAGATTAACCCCTTGTCTGATGTATCATGCACAAATATCTTCTCCCATATCAGTAGGTTGCCTTTCCATTTTCATTGTGATGGTTTCTTTTACTATATTGAAGCTTTTTAGTTTGATTTAGTCTCCTTTGTTTAATTTTGCTTTAGTTTCCTTGGTCACTGAATTAATTTTGTGTATGATGTTAAAGAGTGATCTAGTTTCATATTCTGAAAGTGGCTGTCCAATTTTCTCAACACCCTTTGTTGAAGAGATTTTTCCTTCCTCCATTGTGTGTTTTTGGCTCCTGTGCTGTAGATTAACTATCCACATATCTGTGGTTTTAATTTTGAGCTCTTGATTTTATTCCATTGGTCTTTTTTATTCCAATATCATACTGTTTTGATAGTAATCTCTCTGCAGTATAGATTGAAGTTAGGGAGACTGATTCCTCAATTTTTCTTCTTTTCTAAGGATGACTTTGACTATTTAAGGTGTTTTGGGGTTCTATATACATTTTAATATTGTTTTTTATACTTCCTTGAAAATGTCATTAGAGTGTTGACAGGGTTTGCATTGAATCTGTCTATTGCTTTGGGTAAGCTGACCATTTTAACTGTATTAATTCTTCCAGTTCATGAACATGGAATACCTTCCCATCTCTCTGTATATTCTATTTCTTTTAACAATATCATATAATTGGCAGTGTTTAAGTCTTTCACCTCCTTTGCTCAGTTTTTTCCCAATTATTTTATCATTTTTGATGACATTGCTTACTTAGTTTCTTTTCCTAGTTCATATTTGTATATAGAAATGCTACAGATATGTAACATTTTGTATTGCATTTGGATAATTTTCTCAGCTCTGTTTTTTCTCATTCCAATTTATTCTTCCTTTATTCAATGAGTCTGATCTGTGTTTTTCTACCTTATAGCCTGTCTTTTAAATTTCAGTTTATGTCTATGTCATTGATAATTGAAAGAATAATTCTGTTAATTTGAAGAAGCTTTATGTGGATCTTGTAAAATCTGATTTTTAAAATAATTTAAAATTTCATTTTTCATATTTTCAATTCCCATTTTTCTGTCATTAATTTTTGTCAACATTCTTATATTAGGAAGTTTAAACTAGAACTAACTAAGAGGTCTAGTACTTGAAGTTCTGAGTGGTGGTAGAGGAGTGGGATGAGGAGTTCCTGAAATCTGTGTCTACTGATCCTTGTTCATGTTGGATAGTTTGTGTGAATTTTTCTTCAGGGTCTTTCTCAGTGGTACTTCAGTACACATTGAAATTGAATAATGCAATCTGAGCTTCAAACCTACATGAGGTGAACCTGTAGTTACCAAATTTCAGGATAATTTTTTTCACCCCCCCATTGATATCCAGGAATAGGCAGACACCTTTCTTTAATTGCTTCCTTATGCAGGTTGGAGAATTTTTTTTTCCTATTCCACTCCCTTCAGGGTGGGTCTTTTGCAAGTTCCAGCTTTATGTCAGTCTTAGGTCGCATTTCCTCACTTGCAATTCATGAAAGCCCTAGGAATTCTTTGGCACATCTCTTTGTGTCTTTGATCTTGAAAAATTATTTGTTTTATTGAAAACATAGCTATGCATTTTAAAAGATATTTATTATATTTTACCCTGAATTTCTAAGATTTCAGTATCAAAGCGTTTTTTGTTTTTTGGGTTTTTTTTCAAGAGATCTAATCTCCCAGAGTACACTGTCACCATCCTCTGACAGTGTCTACTGGTAGGTAGAAGATACCTGTCTATATTTAAAGAGGAAGATGGAGAAGGAACCTCTGCCCTTTAGAATTCGTAGAGTTTTTTGTTTGTTTATTTTTGTCTAACTCATTTATGAGCTCTGAGGATTGTTCATTCAGTCTTTTACTCACTCATCCTTACTTTCATATCACATTCAATAAATACATTAGGATTTTATTTATTTAGCAGGCATATAGGATATATGTATAGCTCTCCTACATACCAGATATACACTCATGCTTAACAAAAACATATTTGATCCTGGTTTTCATGGAGGACACAGATATTGTCTGTTAGACACAAAAATAAATGCAAAATTGCAGATATAATAAGTACCAGAGTAAATGTGCTGTGATCTGTGTCATGGGGGAGTGCTCCAACTCAGGCCAGGAAGAACTTTGGGGAAGTAAAATGAGAAGAGTGGCTTTCACTGAGTGAAAAGGAGAGAGATCATTGTTCCAGGTATGGGGCAGTAGGTGCAAAGTCCAGGGGTGAGGACACAGGACCCAAGGGACAGTGGTAAGTTGTAAGAGTAGAGTTTGAAAAATATGGTTCCAGAAAAGGCTGAGGGGGAGCTAGGAGCCAAATCATGGAAGACATTGTGGGCTGTATTAAGGATTTTTTATCAGAAGAGTCATGGAAGGATGTTAAACAGAGGAATGCCACTTCTAATGTGCTCTTTGAAAAGATCTTTCTGACTTCAGAATAGAGAACTGATTTGAGGAAACAAGAGTGACAATGGAGAACAGCTGGAAGACTCTTGCTGTAGACCAGATATGAGTTGCTGGTAGCTCAACTCTGATTTTAGCTTTGTAGATAGGAAGAAGGGACATATCTGAGGTTTGTTTAGTGAGTAAAATGATCAGGTAGGAGCAGAGAGACAGCCCATGATCAGTTGCAAAGTGCCAGACTTTTGTAACCAGATGGCTGGTGGTGTTCCTTTAGGGAAGACTAGCAGAGGACAGGGTTTTGCGGATGGGTTTTCATGTTGGGCATTCAGTCTGAGGTATTTGAAACATTTAGGAGGAAAGGTTTGGATAGATGTATCTGGTGCTTAGAGAAGAGATTTGGAGACACAAATATGTGAGTAATCAGTTTATAGATTTTAAGAGATTTCTATGGAGAGATGATAGAAACTCCTTGGATATAAGAGCATGGAGTATTTTGGTGATATGAACGGGAACTATTTTTGTGGTAAGAAGGGGTGAGAAATTTTGAGTAGGAGTAAGAGTAGGAAATGGAACCGCTGAGTATAGAAATCCTTGGAAGAAGTCTGCCAGTGGTGTTATATAAAGTTCAAAATCATTTTTAAAGGGCACGTGTCACTTAATTATGTTAGAAGGCAAATCATTTTAAAATAGAGAGCCAGTAAAAAATACTAGTTTCTTGATAGTGAGACGGTATCCAAGATAAAGACAAAGCTGGCATAGAGAGGACTCAAAGACACTGAGTCAATATTGAATTGTAATAGTTATTTGAGCTAATTATTGCTCCAGGTGCCATCTTAAATGTTTAACGTGTATTGACGTTCTATGCGGTAGGTACACACATTTTCCCACGCAGGACGTGGAAACACTGGTCACCAGGCAGCTGATATAACTTGCCAGGATGGCAAAACAGGAATCTGAACTCAGACATTCTGGCTGTTGAGATCATTTTGTTAACCATTGTGCTATATGACTTCTCAATATTTGGGAGACACAGTATAATAGAGGAACACTCCGAGGCAGCTCCAGACCACTGCAGTAAATCAATTATCACAGTGGAGTGCATATAAAAGTCACATTGACACTATAGTAGAGTCTATTGTGTGTGTGCTATGGTCTCATCCATCTACAAATACTGAAATGCTATTGTTATATAATCACTTTGGGACAAAAGTATAAGCTAATGCTCACTCCTTGACTTTACATTCTAGATCAAGACCAGCATACGTGGAGGTGGCATTAGACTGGACTTAGATGTAACCAAGGCCTTTAATAAATATGAGCACATCATTAACATGCACGTGTAACTGTGCAGTGGGCCCTCTTCTGAGGTTATATAGGTTAGCGGAATTCACAACCATCCGAGGCCACTGACATCTCTCTCTCGACACGTCATTTGAGAGTTTAATTACCATGTGTCTAAAATAAGTGACTTTCACCAGATCCCTTTAACAACGATGTGTATGTTTCTTTTCTTTCCAAGGATTTAACAACACCGAGAGAACATGCGACAAAGAGTTTATTATACGTAGAACAGCCACCAATCGAGTGCTGAATGTCCTCCGTCACTGGGTCTCAAAGCACGCACAGGTAATTCAGTGGCTTCATTAGTTACTGTAAAAGATTTTTTTATAATTAACTTTAGACCATTAAACATGGAAAAACTACCTCCTGATTCTTTGGAGTTAGAATTTTAAGCCTTGAAATTGGCAAGTAGGAGGGGAAGAAATAGGAGGAAACACAGACAAATCAAAGAACATGCATGTGCGTTGCCAACGTCTGCTGTTTCAGATTTCATAACCTGACCCAGGAGGTGAAACAAGGCTCCCCTCCTCCCTCATCTTGCAGGGCAGCAGCACCCACCTGTGGAAATGCGAGTGACAGCAGGGTCACTATGCTGTACCACCCAGGAAAACTGTTCACAGAGCCCTGTTGGTGGGTGGGCTGGTATCCACTACAGTGCTGTTCCCTGGAGACAAGCAGCAGGTACTTCCTTGGGGTAAGCAGCAGGTACTTCCTTGGGATAAGCAGCAGGTGACCCCCAGAGGTAACAGTAGGTGCTTCTGTAGGTAAACAGCAGGTGCCCTTTAGAGGTAAATAGCAGGTGTTCCTGGAAGTAAATACCAGGTGTTTCTGTAGGTGAACAGCAGCTTTTCCTTGTTGCTAAACAGTAGGTACTTCCCTAGAGGTAAACAGCAGGTGTCCCTGGAGGTAAACAGCAGATGCTCCTGGATGTAAACAGCAGGCAGCACTCCTAGGAGTAGACAGCTGGTGTTCCTGGAGGTAAGGTATCTCTGGAGGTAAACACCCTGGTGCCAGACTTTGGTGTTGGGTCAGGAAGTGTTTCCTCAGTTTGATTCAGGATATGTTTATTTCATCCCTGTGGATGTTTGGGTTCCTGGTGTTTGTGAAATTTATACCCATTTCACAAAATACAGCAAGGCCCTCCCGGCTGCCTCATTCAGTTCAGGTATGAGCTGTTCTCCACTCACCCATTGCCAAACAGTGAGAGGAGTTTGGGAGAGACAGAGGGGGCTTTGCATGGCTCAGATCATACAGAATGTACATTAGCTCCTGAGTGGAGAAAACGACTGAGTCTCACTTTATTACATTCTCAGAGGCCATCATTGGTCTGCGTCATGGTTCTTGGTAATGCAGCCTATCTAGGCCACCAGAGGCCCAGACTCCTGCAATCCCTGTGGGAGCAGAGTTCACTAGTTGGAAAAATGGGATAGGGTCCTTACCACCAGTAAGCCCACAAAAATTCTTAATATAATAATTAAAATAAAACCAGTTAGTCTGGTACTTTAAGTACAGGATTGTAAAGATTTTCTTTCTGATCTTATTTAAAAATGGATCCTGTATCACTCAGGTTCTAAGAACCATACCCACCCAGCACATTAAAAATAGCTAATCTTTCTTCTCCAAAATCTCTGTGAACTGCTTGTGTATCCCTTTTGCCCACTGCAATTAAAACGTGGTCATCAGATTTTTCCTGTATCTGAATGACATCCCAATCTTCTGTGGTGTTTTGTCTCAGGACCTTGACTTTTGATTCCTAGGTTATAAATAATACAACTAAATAATATAAATAAAGTAACATGAAGTCATAAAGTGCAATATAGATGTATGTGACTCATCCATCCAGCTTCCATGCTTCATCTCCCTACACGAGCCTGTAAGCTCTTTGCAGACAGGACTTGACTCATTCATCTGTGATTCCCTTTGCAATGTTGGGCGTGTGGTAGATGCCCAATAATAGTTGTCAAATTGAGTTTGCATTTTGATGTTGTCGCTCTTCATTCTCACTATGGAAGGTCATTTTATAGGCCTTAAAGTTCCTGCAGCAGAGACTGTAGTCACTAATGGGTGAGACATCGGGGATGTGTGTACGTAATGGAATTGTTTTCAATGGACTTTCATGTGCTTGTTAAGTGTTTCTTGCCGGGAGGCCTTACGTGTCAGTTGCACAATTCCAAGGTGTCTGAATGCCCCAAGGCTGCAGGGTTTTTTAACCAGATGTGCCTCTGACTATTTTTGTCTTCTTTGTACATGTAGCTGGGGAGGGACGTCAAAGCTGCATGTAGACAATTAGGATCTGCACTAAGTCTCTTGTAGGTATTTTGTGTTTGATTCGTAGCAATTTTGGTTTTCCCAAATTGTGTTACTGACCACCTAATCCTGAAAAGATACCTTGTCCACTCATTTGCAGAACCACAGACTGTGGAATAGCATTGATAAAGGAGCCTGCAACTGTGTCTGCAGGTTCTTACTGGGTTTATTAGAGTGCAGGTGCCATCTCAATGACAAATGACTGAGAATGAAACACTTGCCCGTTGTCTTAATCTTAGGTTAAGGGGAATGTTTTAAAAGTGTGATCAGACTCTTTACATAAAAATTTTCTCTGAAGAGTTTATGGAGGGAACTTGGCTGTTGCTGCTCTCTTTTCAGTGCAATCACATCCTTCATTCCTTTGCTACTAAAAATGGAGCTCACCAGCATGTTCCAGATGCTGAGGGAGATGTGAGTATAAGCAAGATCCAAGTGGCCTCGGACCTCACAGAGCTTCCAGCCACTGGGGAAAGATGCCGCTAGCAGCCACTGTGCTCACTGTAATTACTTATGTGACAGGTTGTTCATTCTGGTTCTTCTGATTGTCTTAAGACTTTAGCAGAGCAGGATAGGCACAGGAGGAGGTATGGTGGGCCTTCTAGGCCATTATGTAGGACAGGCCAATCCTGCCAGCTGTGATCACCCACCTGCGAGTTGAGGTCAGTGAGAAGGTGATTTCCAAAGAGTTGTCAGTGTAAGTTCCCTACCATGGGGACAGGCAGGAGAAGCTTCTTTCTCACTTCAAGCACAAGAGAGAAACATCAAGGAAACCACCTGCCTTCCCTGAATCACGCTAGAAGGTGATTGCTGGGGCAAAGTGAAGAAAGACGAATCATGGTATGTAAGCAGCATTCATTAGTGTTTCTGTGAACCAGTGGGGATCCTCACTGACTTATAATGGATCCTGCCCAAGAGAAATGCCAGATAGCAAATCTGGCTAAGGTGGACCACTGGCAGCCCAGGGTCCTGGGGGGATTGGAAGAAACACACAGGAGCTCAGACATTCTGAGTCAGGGTGGCTGAACTTAAGCTTCAAAACATCCCACCAGTGTGCCTCACAAAATGAAGAGCCAGACACTGTGTCATGTCAGAGGGAACCAGGGTCACGCTCCTTCTGTACCTGTACACCAGACTGCGTTCTTCCCCTGGATCTGAGTCCAGAGGGTCAGAGTGATAGCTCACAAATGTAAAGGAGTTAGCAGAGGGAGAAGGGCCTTCCATCTAGGCTTCCAGGGTAGGGCAGGACTGAATGAAATATTGATAGAAACATTGTACTGGACATTTTAACTGAAGAAATGAAATTTTTCTTGTAACTAAAAAGTTCTGGAAGACTGCCCCAAACTGCATGCTAGGTAGAGAAGGATGGTCAGAAGAGCCGCTTAATGAGACTAGTGAGAAGTAGTACCATGGCTTGGTGATTTTATCATTGTTATGATACATTGTTATGAACATGTCCAATTGCCTAACTGAGGTGGGAAAGCAGGTGCTGTCGGTGACCTGGACTTAGTGTGTTCAAAGAGCTCAGGGATCTGGGTGTCCTAAAATGAGAGTTTGTGCTGTTCATCTCCTCTGGGTTTTGTTTTGTTTTGTTTTGTTTTTGACAAGATGGCAAAGGGCCCATTCAGTTAGGTCACCTTGGGAGAGCAATTTCACGGAATATGGAAAAATAACTCACTATGTTTCTAACCCACTTCACTCCTCTAACATTCACTGTATGATGAACACAGAGAGATTATTTAGCTGACAATGAAGATCTCTTGAGTTTGTACTTTTATGTGCTTTTTTCATTTTAGTGAGATATTATCTATTTCATATTAAAGATACTAAACTGTATGTAGCTCAGTGACTTTTTTACCTGTGTACACACCTGTACAGCTCCCATCCTAATCAAGATCTGGGGCATTTTTAGCATCTATTAGGCCTCTCCCAGTCAGTGCCCCTCTTTACGGGATTACCTAGTTTCCTGTTAGTTCTGGTACTGTTCTTATTGATCGCATATACTTTTTACATATTCAGGATAAAGCTCTTATCTATCAGTTTCCTTCATTTCCCCCAGTTTATTCTCTCACTTTTAACATTATATATAATACATTTTACATATATATACCTTTTTCTCATGATAAGATATATATTTTGTATATAAACACACACAGACCCTCAGTCTTTTTGTTAACATATTCATATATAAATGTGTGTATATGTATATATAATATAAACATGCATATATAAATATATAAATGTATATAATATAATATGTATATATAAATCTGTAAATATATATATGTATATAAATCATACGCATCCTGAACACAACTGTGACTTGAGGACAAAAGCTAGCAGCTCTCACAGCCCTACTCCATAATCGCTAATAGCAGCCAAGGTGAAGGATTTTATGCCTCCAAACATCCCAACAGGAGCTGAACTGAGGTCAGTCTGTCATGCAGCATGTAGCTCAGAGCTGAGGGACCTTCCGCATCGTGGTGGAAAAGCAGCGGGGCCAAGGTTAGGGGCACGGGCCTCAGGGTCAGATGATCCGGATTGAAATCCTGGCCCTAGCACTCATGAGCTCTGTGACTAAAGAAACTGCTTAGCTCCTCCTGGCCTCCATTTCTTTTTCTGTCTAAGTGGGGATGGTATGATTTATTCCTTCTAGTGACTGTGAGGGCCATGTGAAGTAGCTTGTATGACGGTAGCTATCACAGACAAAAGCTCACAGCATGTGCGTGGCTGCCCTTGGTGGAGCCCTATGAGGGTGGTATCGAAAACAAAATGTTGTTTTGACTGGTGACGTGATGAAGTCTCAGAGAGGGTCGGTCGGTGCTGTCCTGGGGTCCCTTTTGGAATGGTGGAACGTTCCCTGTAGTGTCCGGTACGGTAACCTCTAGTCACATATGACTAGTGGAGTGCTTGAAATATAGCTGGATGTGGCCAGAATACTGAAGTTTTCATGTTACTTCATTTAAATAGCCACGTAAGTAGAACAGGATAGTTCTAGACGGATTCAGAATTCCCTCCACTCTCCTGTGGTGCCCCGTTCTTCTGAAACAGGAACGGTGATCTCTGCTATGGCCCCAGTAATAAGCTTGCAGAAGAAGGGGACCCCCTAGGTTGGGTTTATGTCAATGAAAGCAAAGCTTTTATGTAACATTGGCCTTGGAGTCACAAATCCCAAAGAGAAGATGTGGGCTGGGTCATCCCAGTAAAGAAATGTACTGAGGTCCTTCGGTCCTGGCTGTGGGCCTGGGGCTGCAGGTCAGCGGTGCAGGGAACATTTCCAGTTGCCCAACTGAGGTGGAAAAAGCAGGTACTGTCGGTGACTTGGACTTAGTGTGTTCAGAGAGCTCAGGGATCTGGGTGTCCTAAAATGAGAGTTTGTGCTGTTCATCTCCTCTGGGTTTTGTTGTTTTTTTTTTTTTTGACAAGATGGCAAAGGGCCCATTTAAACATTTTTGGCATTGCTTAGTAAAACACAAAATCCAGAATGGAATTAGAGCACTAAGTTCAGATTTATTCTTTGTTCTAAATCTGAAACGGAGGTTGGGCCAGGACAAGCACAGCGCAGACTTCTGATGTGGGCGGGAGAATGAAATATGTCATGAAGAACCAGCCACTGAGCAGGAAGCTCCCATCTCCTCTGCTGACAGCTCTTGGCCTGCTTCCAGCTCTGTCCTGTCCTCGGGCTCAGTCCCCTCCGTACCAGGCCCGCTTCTACCAGTCTGCATGGGCTATTCTCCCATCCGCATTCACTGCCCAGGCTCTGCTCCTGAGCTGTGGATCTCCTTTTCCACTTGAAGGCAGTCGTAACGTACAAATGCCTCAGCTCCGTGAAGGAGAAAGTGTCCTCTGGAGACCACAGCACTTGTGGCTGTGTGCGTGAGTTCCTCCTGTCCCCACCATCCAGAGACACCCAAGGCTTTCCAACCACCTTTTCCAAGCTTTCACCACAGCTGGGTGAGGAGATTTCTTGACGTTCACTTCCAGGAGGGCTGCGTCCCTGGTTCTGACGTGAGTTCCAGAGAAATGATCTCTGAGTCGGCTCGAGGTTTGATAGTATCTTAAGGGTGATATGGGACACCTGGTCTTTTATGGGCAGTTTGAAAACTAACCCCCCAATTGGAAGGCAGTTTCCTTTGTGAGGATGCATTCTGAATGGAAGACTCTCAATGTTTTTTGTTTTGTTTTTTTAAAGGAAAGTTGCAGGCAGGAATGAAAGTATGCAGGCAGGCAGGAAGAGAGAGGAGGAAGAAGCACTTTTATTCATTTTCTCTAGGTGTTCATCTAGGTTGTTTACCACTGGAACCCAGGACCTTGGACTGTGTGTCAACTCCACCAGGTGCACCGACTCTCAATGTTTTTTTAAAAAAATTTTAACAAATACTAAATGCGTACATTAGAAATACCACATACTACCTAGTAAGTTGCTTACTATGTGTCATGCACCATTCTAATCAGTTTTCAAATGTGAAGTCATTACTCCTCACTTGAACCTTTGGAGGAAGGGAAGGTAGGTTACTATCTGTTTTACAGATGGGGAAATTGAAATGCAGAGAGACTGAATATTTTGCCTGAAATTACATGTCTAGCAAGTGGCAGAAATCGATTTCCAATCGAGGTCGCTGGCTGTCCTGCTCATGATCTTCACCCCTAGCCTCCCAAAACTGCGGGTGCTCAAAGTGTAAAATGTAAAAGCTTTTTCTCACTCAAAACAATAATAGTATCATATATTAAGCCCGATGATACTTTCTCTCTGTATTTCTGAATCTTTCCTCAGGAAAGTTACTTTCCTTCCAGAGTCAGTTTTGTGTCACTTAAACAAAATACTTGAATTTGCTAAGGTTGATTCCGAAAACCACACAGTGCTCCTGCATCAGATCAGCAGGCTCCCGTGCTGGTCTCAGGGCCACTGGCCCTGGCAGGAGTTGGAGCTGGTGATGTCTTTGATCAAGGGTCAAACTTGCTGTTTTCGAGGCCTCAGAATCCCAGACATCCCACCTGACAGGTAGATTAGGGTGCTGCCCCGCCTCTTTGAGGGCCTCAAGCATAAGAAAGTTTCTGGGTCTGTCCCCCACTCATGCGTATTGATGGGGATCCAGGAACAAAAAGAGACAGTTCAGTCTTAGTATGAGAAGGCGGCAGTTCTGAAATGTTTTTTCGCAGGCAAAAGAGTTCTCCACCTCAACCTTGCAATGATTTTTGTATAATCACCAAATGGGAAGCCAATCAATGAGCTATGTACTCTCCATGTTAGTCTCATCCTATAAACAGTGCCCATTTGCTTCTCATTGTCCGCACTGCTGCCTGTTGACCTCTGCATGGCTATGCTAAGAAATCCCAGATATCCTCCAGGTACAAACTAGTGTTTGTTCACAAACTCAGATTGCCCACAGAGACAGCCAGAATGAAATGGAGAGTAATCAACTTCTTAGGCCCCCAGTTTCTCTTGGCTCCCCGTTTTGCTGGACACATGGTCTGGCACTTATTTTAATCGTTACAGTACTTGGTCTTATATTATTTATCCACATTTGTTTAGACTCTTATGTCCTCAGAACAGACTGCCTTTAGCATCAATCACATTTCACTTTAGTTCCTGGGTCAGAAATGTCTGATGAGGAGAGAAATCTAGAAAACTCAATTCTAGCTTAGATTCCAGTGTTACTTTGCTGTCTGCCCCTTGGTAAATTAACCAACTGATCTGTATGGCATTCCTCTGTGCAAATGGATTATTTGTCAAATGATTCTAGAAAATATAAAATGCAAGAAGCTATTATCTGATAAGTATGAATGTTTTCTTTTTTTTATTCCTGAGGATAGTATTTACTTTTCTTAACTCTTTTTCTCTGGTCCAGGCAAACAACCAAGTTAGAAGATCTTATTTCTTTTGACGACTTACCAGCGTTTTCTGATCTTTTATATCCCTATTGTTTTCCTTTAGACTCTCCTTAAGCTTTCCATGTTTGTCTTTACAAAAAATACTTGGTGAGACATTTACAACAGGATTTATTTAAGTCGATGTGAAGTAGAATTAAGATTTTAAGACTCGGTGTCTTAAGTGAAACTTATTTTCAGTTTCCCTTAGTTCCCTTAGACAGAAATTAGTTTTACCTGCAAAACTAGTGGGGTTCTCTAACCTTCTGTGTATGAGCTTTGTTAATGGAGGAAGCACTGAGAAACACTCCTGGGGATTTTATGTACATGGATAACTTCTGATCTCTGTTATAGGAGATTTCTGATAAAAGTACCCTGGGAGCCTTTGTTTTTCCTAATCCACACTTCCCATGCTCAGAAGCACTGTTGGATCTTGGAATAATTTCTGGAGACCATGGCACACAGCCCAGTCCTCAGGCCTTTGCTGGACCAGTGCCCTGTGACACCTCAGTTACAGCTACTTCTGGAGTCCAGGGCCCAGCTTAACCCTAGGACATCAAGTGGTTCCTCCAGGACTAAGCTCTTCCCTCACCGGTTGCCCTTTTCTTTATGTCCTTCTCATTCCCAGATATCACCTGCCAATATTACCTTCCTCAAAGACAAATGCCCTTCCCGTTAACTGGTGTCCAGTCATTCAACAAATATTGAAAGCCCACCAGGACCGAATCTGCTTGCCACATTTGTCGTTTAATTAAATCTAGGTTTTACTCATCTTTTTCTGATACATAAGCTTTTTCCTGATAGGTACATATTATGTATCCCATCCCTCTTGAAGATTCTAGAACCTTAGGAACAATTAACAACATAAAAATGCTATACGTTTATTGGAAACTTTAGTGTTACTGTGGTATTGCCTCCATGTTACTCTTCATGCAAAGTGTTTCTCTGGATAAGTGTCAAAGGCTCTATTTCTACCATATTTCTATGACTGAGAGAGTATCTTCTCCATTAGGGGAAGGGATCATATATACTTTGCCTACCAGCTTTCTTTATGAGTCTTTTTTCCTGCTAGGAACCAGAGTGGAGAGAACAAAGTAAAACTTGTAGACCACTTTCTAGTATTTTCTTAAGACTTACCTTTCAATTAAACTAAAAAGATCGTTTTGTTGGCATGTAATATTAATTCAGAACAATTAAAATTCAGGATTAAAAGTAGGCCCTTTCAAACTTTTCTTAGTCCTTCCAACCTTTGTCATTGTCTTAAAAGCTGCCGTTCATGTTCATATTAACTAACCACCGGAAAACATAGTATCTAGAAAAATTATCTTTTTTTCTGATAAATTCTTTTTAAAACTGATTCTCTTTTGAGACTTTAAGGATGTAAGCTTGAGAGCTCTCTGATTTCAAGGTTATTGGGCACTATTTAAAATTCTTATAAGCACAGCTGTTCTGGTCTAGAGGATGAATTTTAGCAAGTCATTCAAATGCAGGCTCATTTGTTAGGAAATGAGTAAGTGATTTTCTGTGTGGTTTTTGCCTTCTTGCTGAGTTGATGTCATTCACTGCCATTTGCCTCTTTCCATTTATTTTTGTTTTAACATTATCTTCCACAGTTTGCATTGTGCCTAATCCCAGTATCCTCCCACCTCACATCTGCTAAACTAATTTCCCAAAACCACCAGTTTAAGAATTGGATAGCGAATTCCCACTTGTCTCAAAGTCAGTGCTTTCCCCATAAACTTTTGTCCATTCATCCAACAAACATTTATGGCTCACCAGGGCCACCTCTGCTTACCAAACTTGGAGTTTAATTATATGTGGGTTTTACTAAACTTTTCCTGATATACAAACTCCTGCATGTTAGTTCAGTCCATGTTTTCTATACATTGTTTTGCTCTTTGAAGATTCTAGAAACCAAGGGGTAATTAATAACTCGTAAGTGTTGAACATGTGTGAGAAAACTTAGAATGACTATCGTATTGCTTTGTAGGGTTTAATTCCAAATTTACTGCCTTTCCTTGTTTTTCAGTTAGGTTGTTTTCTTTGTAGTGCAAGCAAAAAGGCTTTTAAAAGATTTTTGTAGTGAGGTGATGGAAAATCCTGACTTTCACTTTTCCAGTGTGAGAAATCTTGCTTTAATATCAAGGGTGCCCAGAGGAGTACAGAGGCAGCTGACGAGGGTGGGTGGACAAGGCCCAGAAGATGCGCGAGGTCTTCCATGCCAGCTTTTGGTTAGCACAGTCTCCCTGGGATCTGGTTTCAGTATTGAAATTCTGAGCAAAGTTTCTCCTCCTTTTAAGAGCAGAAAACCACGCTGACTTACAGGCTTGTTTTCGTTGCCTCATTAAAATGAGGACTTCAGAAAAGTGCATCCTAGACCTGCCAAGGCTGATTTACATAGATCTTGGGACACTTACTCAGCATCTTTGCTTCAGTTTCCCAGTTGAACAAAATGACCTGGATCTAACCTAAATCTACACCACAATTTTAAAATAATGCCTTCATTCTCTGTAATCAAGAGTCAGAAAACAGCAGCATGATTTTCGTTTTCTCGAAAATCATTAAGTCAAATCCCTGGCTCTTATTTTTGAGCTAAACACATCCTAAGCCCCTTCTTTACGAACCCTTTATTCGAGGTATTACAATTATTTATGTAACTTTACTTCACTCTGTGGTATTTCCGCTTTTCTTTTATTCTGGCCGCTGTTAGGAATATACTGTACTGATTACAGTGAGAAAATTACTCCCATAATTCTCTTTTCCTTCAACTGTGTTTATTGCATCAGATTTTCCCAATGTCATAAAGTTCCCTTGGCCATATGTTTTATATTATTAATTATTATCCTGCTCTCCTGAAAGAAGGTATGTAATTTCCAGAAGGCCTGAACTATCAATAGGGATAGTTTTAAAGTGCTGGAGAATCTGACTTATTGCCTCACAGATTATTTTTTTCTGTTGTATGATCTAGTCTTTGTACAAACTAGTTTCTTCAGACTAGATAGCTGAGTTTCAAGGTTTCTGTCTTAAATAACTGTTGTTATAGGTGGGAACTATTTCCCACCTTAACCTGTCTGACCCTGTTTGACCTGTCCTATGGCTTAAGCCACCAGCACGAATGCACTGAAGCCACTTTTTCTGGAGAGGCTGTGGAGTGCAGCAGTTAAAAACTCAGGCTTTCTCCAGTACTGACTGAATTTTCGGGTACTGGGTCTGCCACTTGCTCCCTGTGTGACTTTGAACAAGACACTTAGCTCTATATCTCGCCATCCTCATATGTAAAATGAGCACAATAATGATTGTAGCTACCTCGTTCTTAGATAATAAGGTAGATTAAAATATCATCTAGCATGTGGCCAGCCTCACTAATTTAGGGAATCTACTGACTTTCCTAATCCTTTATGAATGTGTTTGAGTAAATAAAATTGTGACAGACTATTCCCACAATAGTTGATCTTTCTAGGGGGATTCTAACCACATCGTTGGTAATTTTCTGTCCCTAAGCATTTATGCACACTCCATTCTTTGATAATTTGCTTGAGCTGTCAGCTCTGCCAGTGGTTCCCAGACCTACCCTTCCAAGCTCACACCCTCTCCTAAGACTTACTTAGGCACTGCCTCTCCCTCACCTGCATTGAGATGCCCCCTCCGAACCCCTGCCCCTGCGTTTCCTTGGCTGATGTTTCCTTCATCTCCCATTCACCCAGCCTCCAGTTTGAAATGTAAAATGATTTAGAGATTGAAGTGCAAAATTCTCACTTCACTTGGTCTTCCACCTTTGAAAGCAGAGTGGCTTCTTTAAAAGAAAGAAATCTTGTCTCCTTACCCCTGAGTCATGGACTAAAACTAAACTAAGTGTTGCTGTAATAACTTCAGGGGATGCCTCAGGTCCTCTTGGGTGTTACCAGTTTGCTAATCTAGAGCTTTAACCGTGTGCGACAACTTTCAAAAGACACCTTTCCTGCTCAGGACCCCCGCTGGCTCCACGACACCTGGCCAGACCCAGGTCTGTAGGCACTGCTGACTCTGAGCATCTGTATGACCCAGGAGCGCCATCTAGTGGGATCCTGATTGCTGCCTCCGAAGGAACTGCACTTACGTCACCCAGTCGACTCCTTTCAGGACCTGAGGAAATACAGCCAAAAATTAGATTCCAGATAATTGTAAAATGGCTGTCAGGCAAACTTACTATGAGTAATCTACTTTTGTGCGTATATAGAGCAAGTGTCCTTTGGCTGCTTCATATTTCTTTTTTTAATTTTATGGAAGGAGCATGGCATATAGGTTTAAGTTGCTCATCATTGTAAACCAACATCGTACATTACACATTCAGTTTGCCACCGGCAGTGCAGTTATATCCTTCACCATCAAACTGGCTCCTTTAACCACCAGTTTGATTCCACAGACTAGGAGTCTATTTTTTGTTTGATTTGGTTCATTTGTTTGCTTTCTGTATATACTACATATGAGTGAAATCTTATTAAATTGTGACTACGATTTTTTGAACAGGGACTTTTGAGAGGCCAATTTGTCATTTGTATGCATTAGTAAAAAGGGACTCTTACATTTTAGGTAGTACATCAGAGGATTCATATTTTTTTCAGTCAGATTTTTGAGGACTTGTTTTTTGCATGATTTTTTTTTAAAAATGAGCAAGACCTGTGTGATGTTCAGGTGTGATCCCTGGACCAGCAGCATCAGCATCACCTGGGAGCTCGTTAGGAAAGTGGAATCTCCAGTCCACATCTACTGTATGGAATCTACAGTGATTTGTGGCTACTTGGCAGTTTGAAGAGTCTGGTGAAGGACTCTTATGAGAATCTGACGGGAGACCCATGTACTCGTCCCTGTGTTTCCACCTCCTTCCATGTTGCATCTCAGCCACCCCATCTTTCAGTCTTGATGCCTGTGTGTGAAAGGATATCTGGGTTTCTACCTCTCTGTCCATGGTCAGCTGAGAAAAAAACAAATCATTTTCAGGAGGTCACTTTAAACATTGTAAACATTGTAAGCAGTCACGAGTGAGAATTCTTGCATTTCATACTCAGCCATCGTTAGCAAATTTACTTTATATTAGTGAAATCCTCATCAGAGTGAATATTCGCCAGTCATTATTCAGAATACTTCAAGTCATATCAGGGCAGTTTCACCAGGTATTTTAAAGGTGCCTGTCAGACAAGCCTTCCCAAATTTCAGAATAATAACATTACATTCTGTTTGTTTTAACCAAAACTTTCAAACAACTTGCCCTCCTGGGATCTCAGAAGCATTCCACTCCCACCTCCACCACCACTGAGCCCAGTATGGGCACAACAGGTGCTCAGTGATGCTTTTGATTAAACCACTTACTAGCCCTCAGGTCCAAACAATGGCCTGATGTCCTTCACACTAATCTATTTATCATAATCAGATATTTGCATCATTAGAGACTCCACATAGCAAACCAAGGACTAGGTCATCTGACTAATATCAAATTTTCATTAAGGAAACAGCATCTTGATGACTGAGAAACCTGTGGTCACACATGTGTATCATAGATTAAGTAACTGAGGTTGTTAACTGTTTACAAACATTATTCTCCTTATTTTGAAAACAGTGAGACAAAGGAGAAAATGCAGCAAGATATTCTCTCATAGACATTTTAAGAAGGAAAAATAGTAGCCAAGAAATTGCTGGCCAATAAGTAGGAGAAATTTTAGGAAAATAGACCATCTGAAGACCTAAGAGTGATAAGAAATATTAACACCTGCTTTGCTCCAGGCAAATTGTGACTACGATTTTTTGAACAGGGACTTTGGAGAGGCCAATTTGCCATTTGCATGCATTAGTGAAAAGAGAATCTTACATTCTAGGTAGTACATCAGAGGATTTTTTTCAAATTCAGGAAGATCGAACACTGATATAATGGTCTCAACTAGTAGATAGTCCTGTTAATTTTTGCCAGTTGTCCCAGTAATGCCCTTGATTGTATTTCCCTCTTGGTCGCAGGTCTCAGCCATGGTCACAGGTTGCATTTAGCTGTGGTCCCAAACATATCCCTGGTTGTCGCTTTCAAACTGGAATCGTTCCTTAGTTTGTCTTTCATGACATTAGTATTTCTGAAGAGTGTAACCTAATGCTTCCTCACAATTAGATTGAGATTATTCATTTTGGAACCAAAATTACTAAGTAGGTGATGATCTTCACAGAACATTAGCAGCGTTACATGATGTTGGTTTGTTCCATTAACTGCTGATGACTTGGTTAAGGTGGCGTAGGTCAGATTCTCCCTTTGTAATTAACCAGTAACTCTGGGGAGGGTGCTTTAACACTGTTAATTTTGTTCCTCAGCATTCATTCATGATCCTTGTCTGCATTCATTATTAATGCTCTGGTTGAGAATGGTCACTTTCTAACTCCTTTATCCCTTTGCATTTATTAGTTGGAATGCCACTATAAACAATAATTTTCCCTTCAATCTCTCTATATGTGTGTCTATTTATGTACTTATTTATAAACATAAGTAAAGATTTGCAGGCTTTTTGGTCAGTTGGTTATTACATGTTACTCCCATTATTCATTTGAATGTTCATATTGTTCTAAATTTGCCCAGTGGGTTTGCTTTAAATCTTACTCCTGTTTGTTTTATAGGGCCCCATCAGTTTATGAGTGTCCTATTGTTTAGCGTTAGCATATCTATATTGGAATTCTTCATCCAAGGCACTGCCCAATGACGGATTTTATTCCTGCAACTAATCATTTCTTTCTTTTTCTTCACTATTGATATGCCGTGGTTATGCTCTTACTTATGGTCCAGTGGGAGGCCAGACAATTAAATTTTTCTGTACAATACAGTAAGTCATGATGGGGACACCAGGGTAGTACCTTGGTAAATATCCCACTGGGTCAGCTATGGAAGGAAGGCTCCTGGAAGAACACATATCACTTCTTATACCAGAAAAATAAATGAAAATAAGTATGAGGAGGAGGAACAATGTTTAGGCTAAGGCAAGCACACATCTCTTTAAGAAATTTCCATTCTTCAAGGAGCCAGTCAGAAATGTCAACAACAGGACCCCATTCCAAATCAATGAAATCGGGCTCTCTGGGGGAGGGGGGCAGACAGGGATCTAGGTTCCTTGTATTTAAATTTTCTTGCATCGTTCTGGAGAATGTCTTATGAGCAACGGTGTCACATGTCATGGAGCTAAACCCTTTAAGACAAATTTTTAAAGATGTATTTTATTTTTATAGGACTTTGAACTCAACAACGAACTAAAGATGAATGTCTTAAATTTGCTAGAAGAAGTTTTGCGAGACCCAGACCTTCTTCCCCAAGAAAGGAAAGCTACAGTGAATATCCTGAGGTAAAGGCAGTCACAGGTGCCTACTAACTACATTGGTTGGTTTGTGCTCTGTTCACAGAAAATGGTTTCATCAAACCAGAGGGATGTATTTTAAAGTCCTAGAGACAATAAGGATTCTTTTCTCACTGGTAAAGACTTACCATCTTTCCAAAATCTGACATTGGTGGCTGGTTGGGGTCTGCTGCCTCAGGAAGATGGGGACTGTTGATATCACTGAGGGAAAATGCAACTGCTCCTTTTTGTGTGGGAGAGGTTTGCTTGCAGGACCGGAGCTTGAAAGTTCTCTCCTGGGAGTTCAGTCCACTTCAGAGAGATTTTTTTTTCCTCATATGGGTTCTAATTATTATAAACTCATGCTTATGAGCAGGGTAATAGTATTTCTGTGGGGATTTTGTTACCTGACTTCCTGACTTGTGGATATCTTGCCATAGAATTATTGTGCTTTTTATTTATTTATTTTTTTTACAACTTATTTCACTGGTCTGAAGCCAATTTTACTGTCAACTCTTCAGGCGGGGCTTCCACCTTAAATAGGTTATACAGATTTGGACGACACACTGTGTGATAACCTTTGCACCTTGGGGTCCCTCTAGAGTTTGTGTCTATAGGTGTTATATTCAGTATCCAAATAGGCAACAAGCTTTCTTCTAGCTTCTTAAACTGGTGGGTGGACTTTTTTCTAGCCCATTCTGTGTGAGCAGGGTAGCTGTCAGTGACTTTGTGCAGACACTTCAGAAGTTTCCCTTTTCTTTTATGGCTCTATCACCTTTCCCTGCTTAGGGGGTGGAAGGACAAGCACCTCTCTGCTTAACCGCAACCCTCCTTTACCATTCTGACTTCTGGTTCAGTCACCATTTACAGCCTCTAGAAAGAAACCTACCTTTCTTCTAAGCTTGGCTACATTGTTTCTGTGATATAATGCTGCTGTGTGTAAAACAGCTCATTTGCCTTAATCCACTGTGTTTTTCAAAGTGCCTCCCTGATGCAGCAATGCGGGATTATGGTTTGTAATGTTTTACAAATGAGTCTGTTGGTCCTTCTAACTCTGTTAGCTCACGATCCTATAACCAGACCCATCCTTGGTCTAGGGGCTGCTGTGGGATGCATTGTGTACCCTGCAAATATACTGAAATCGTCACTCCCAGTACAGGAATCCCTTACCTGTCATGGGAGTTACATTCCAGGGACCCCTGCGATAGGTGAACATCCTCCAAGTAGCAGCGTTATCATTTATTTTATTATTTGCATATATTTTAAGGCTTTATAAACCCTTCCCACACTCTTATTAACCTTTCTCACACTCTTATAAACACTTTCTACACTCTTAAACCTACATAATTTTAGCAACATATAAAATTCTATGCGGGTGCTCACTAATGAAGTAGGTGTATATTGTAAAATCCCGCGATAGCGCGAAAATTTCGGGATACAGAATTAGATGTATTTTTTAAAAAACCCGCTATGCAGTGAAGTCGTGATAAGGGAACCGCAGTATAGCGAGGGACGACTGTACCTCAAAATGTGATCCCCTTTAATGAAGGCCATTGCTGATACAGTTAGTTAAGTTGAGGTCATACCGGATTAGAATGGGTCCTTAATCCAGTGTAACTGGTGTCCTTCTAAGAAGACGGCCACATGAAAAAAGACACAGAGAGAATGCCAGGTGAAGATGAAGCAAAGATTAGAGTTACAGTTTCAAGCCAAGAAATGCCCATAATTGCTGGCAAACCAACAAAAGCCGAGAAAAAGCAACGGGTTCCTCTCCAGGTTTTGGAGGGCGCATGCCCCTGCCAACACTTTGATTTTGAACTTTTAGTCTCTAGAACTTTAACACAATACATTTCTGTTGTTATTTTCAAGCCACCTACTTTGTGCTACTCTGATAGGGCAACGCTAGGAAACTATTCAGGACCTTGTTCACGTTTTCCAGTCTGTGAAAACATCTAAGTAAGCATAGGGGGAACCCTTACTATAGTTTCCAGACTTAAAATTTATACATACATTTTCAAATAAAGCCTAGCTTCAGTGAATTCGTGATTATACCTATGAGTGATTATTCTTCCTTTCCTCTTAATTTTTGTTGTATTCTTTGTAGTAAAAACACAGATATTTCAAAATTATTCCAAAAGTTTGTGCCTCTCCTGACTCTCAGCTATATGGCTGTCAGGGAAATGAAGGTGTTTAGACTGGTAAGAATGGTCAGGATGGGTCCGTGAGGACCTCATGTTTCCTCTTCCTCCCAGGCACCCTTGCCGAACATCATCTGTCAATCCTGAGAGCTTACTGCCTGTGCCAATAGGTGACTACCAGTCAGTTGAAGTTGGCCTATAAGATGACCCTTATTTACCACTTCAAGTCTTTAGTATTTCTCAGGCTCAAGATGTACTAATTCTCTAAATAAATGACCTGAGAATTAGAGATGTAAAACTTGTAAGGGGTGGAAATGTCAGTAGATTACATCCTTGGAGTAGAACACTGAGCAGAGTCTGATTCTAACTTTTGCAGGAAATGACAGATTTAACTCTTTGTTCAGCTGTAAAGTTTCTTATTCCATCACACCTTAGTTTTATCATTTATAATAAGAGATTGATAATACCCACCTCATTGGGTTGTGAAGATTACACGATGTAGTATGTAAAGAAGTTAACCTAAAGCCTGAAGCATAATTAAATTCATATTACTGCTACAGTTGTTATTGTTAGAAAGAACTGGCAGTAACTTTTGGGAAAAAAGTTTCCACTTTCCAGGTGATATGGTGCCGGTGGCACCAGGCTAGATCTTGGGCAAACTCAGCTTTCCATATGCTCTTCATTACCTCGTCTGTACAAAAGACACTGTAACATTGATGCCCAATTCAACACGGCACAGCAATGTGAATACAATTTTAAAAATCATTGAAATGTGCACTTTAAATGGATGAATTGTTTGGTATATAAATTATATCTCAATTAAGTTCATGCAGAAACCCCCCCCCCCACAATCATAACCAACTTACTGCTCTTGTGTAAAAGAGTTAAAAAAAGAATAAAAAAATAAAAAAGTAGCTTCACTAATGGGTTGCCCCCACCTGCCCATCTAGACTTCTAGTCCCTTGCAAAGACTTCCCAAAATATTCTAGAAGTTTCAACAAGCAGGTGCTCAGAAACAAACCCCATCATTTTTCTGTCTCTGTCTCTTAATTCAAGCCCACTTCCCCAGGGCAACTTGAAAAGAGACCTTATCAGTGACACCAGTGAACACCACTGCTTCTGTTGAGAATGCTGCCTGGTAATCTTCTGACATCACCTCCCTGTCAAAAAGCCAAGAACCATGCTCCCTGCCCCTGTGTCATCTGGGCCCCGAAGAGGCGCACACAGCACAGAGGTTCAGTCTCTTGTGCCAGCAGCTCCTTTGGCCCCCAGTTCCATGTATACACCATAAGAATTAAAAATCCTCCTGCAGAGTCAGGCAGAGAGTAGATGTTACACTACTCCATCCATTCTCCTACCTTCGAATATCTGTCTTCTCGGGAGACCAAAACAAAACAGAAGTCTTTGTTTAGCCCTGAGCATATCAAATAAGGCAAGCAGACACCATTGAGTTCATAGCCCATTGGTTATGCCAATAGTCAAACCCTGAATCCTTGTTTGCGTCAGCTGGGTCCCTAGATCATTGACTTATCTTCCCAATAATGCAGTGAACAGATTTGTGCAACAACAGCAGAAAAATCCTGGTGCAAGAAAATGACTGCTCCTTGATTAAATTTCCCTGCAAAATAATTTACTCCCCCTGCACTGTGCTTAAAATACATGAGATTGTGATCAGAGGAATAAAATGAGACATTAATTTTTAGGATCTTTGATTATTTACTGTATAAGCTATTTATGTTTATATGTGTGTGTATATATGCATATATATAGATAATTTTTAAATTTACATAATTAAAAATAATGTCAGAATTATGAAAAGTAGAGTAGGAAGTATGACCTATATAGAAGCATGAACTGAAGGAATGCTATCATTCGTGAACACTACGAGAAAACATCATGGATTCTATGAAAAAGAAACAAATTAAAAAAAATTAACAACCCTAACAATGACAAATATTTTCCTGTTTTTTAATTAAGGTCTAATAAACATACAACCTTATAACAGATGTACAGCATAATTCAATATTTGTATACATTGCAAGATGATCACCACAGTGAGTTCTACTTGACATTTGTCACCATGCAGTATATTTTACACTATAAAATGTTTCTTAGGATGAGAACTTTAAGATCTACTCCCTTAACAACTTCCATGTGGGCAATAAAGTGTTGTTAACCAGAGTCACCATACTGTATGTCACATTCCCATGACTTATTTGTTTTGTAACTTTATTTCTTGACTTGGAATCAGTGAATTACTTCCAGGCAAAGTCAGGAGATTTACTGTAAAAGATTTCCATGCACTTATGAACATCCATCTTTTTTTTTTTTTAGTGTACCAGAGCATAGGTACAATAGGCTCAGGTGAGGCTGGGGAGAAGAAAAGTCATGCTTGAGAAAGCATAGAAAGAAGGGATGGCCCAGCGGAGGGTCAAGTACCAGGAGCTTAAACCATCCGCAGTCAGGTTAGGTGGGGAGAGCTGCAGCTAAGGCAGCCCTGCCACAGGTACAAGACAGCCAGTCACAGTAGCAAGCGCCAGTCCAGGGTGTGCACCAGTCCCAGGACAAACACCAGTGTCCCCTAGCTCTGTTAAGACTACCTGATTTGTACAATCGAAGAGGTGATTTTCTGTAACTGGACTTAGTTGATCCCATTTCTTTTCAGCTTCATGTGGTGTTTTGTTAGAAATGCACAATTATTAAACTGATCATACTGACTGATAGATGTGGAGGAACTCAAGATCCTGGCGTGTTCATCAAAACTCTTAAGGTAGTCAGAAAACTAGAAGCAAATCCTTCCTCTGCTGAAAATGGACCAGAGGTAGAGGGGCATTCACATCTAAAGGGAAACACTTCTAAACATACTCCAAATGAATACAAGTAATAATTATGAGAGAGAAGACTATATCACACTGTAGTTAAATGTGTCCCTGGTATCAGGATGTATATGCATTCTAGTCATATAACAGCAAGATGTAAACATAAAACATGTACTTAACCATATAGAACGTTAATACAGGAAAAGGGAAGGCTTTCTATGATGAGGCATCCCTGCCTCGCACTGTCTCACAGGGGTTACTTTACGATGAATAAGTCTAATTGTCATAGGTAGTTTGTTGACTTGTTTATGTAAAAATCTACAGCTCACATTTTTATATCACTGATTTATCAACCACCAGTATTGTTGTCTAACTAGCTGGTTTCTGAATCTACGCAGTGCCCTGTTTTTTGTAGACCACTAACATGATACTAGGCAAAAGGAAACAGTCTTTTACTTCTTGGATGGTCAGTGAGAAAGGATTCAGGTCTTGGAAGGGTGATCCCCAAACCTTACTGAGTCTCAAATGGCATCAATGGGCCTTTTGAAGAGAGAAAATCTTAGATGATGTAATGGGACCAGAATGTATCTTGGAGCATTAGGGTAAGATCACTGAGAAGAGGAACATTCGAGAGACGATAACTAACTTCTTGACCATTTCTTTCCAAGGGCAGGAATATTGCCCAGCCTCATACAAAAGATCTTTTCCACGGATGCACATAGTTATGTGGCCACCAGTCTTCCTCCAATAACCTAGGCTACAATGGAAAGACTGACATACACTTTGGGAAAGATTGCTATTATCTCCACTGTGTAGCTCTTAGTGTGATTTAAGAATCTTTGGGAAAATAACTGTGTTTACTTGTCTTTTTCTTCACCTTTATCTGCCCTTTACCATATGGTAACTGTTTCTCTTTGCTCACAAATGATACAGCTAATTGCTGAGAAGAGAAATGCCTGTCATATAATCTAGAAAGATTCTGCTCTTTGGTAAATGGCCAAGAGCTTTTGTAAGAGAGGAGGAAAGTGAATTGACACTTTTGTTGTGTGCTCTTGGCTGGACCCTTGAAGAAGTAACTGCCATCATTCCGCATAAGAGAAGCAGAGGGTAACAGGCACACAAATAACTAACACTCTGAAACCTGGGCAAGCTAGCCCCCCTGCTTTTGTGCATGGAGATAATGTGTGTCAGAGACCCAGCATATGCCAGTCATGTGTGTGGGTGTACAGTAATCCATCTCCCTTGATTTTGCATTTTTGAGGGTGATAATTTTGTTTTAATCAATTCAGAACACAGCAGAACATCATTATTTCTTTTAAAACTAGCTTCCCCCAGCAGTCTATGTGGTTTGATACTGTTTAAACATTTTAATACTTTAAAAATATGTGATATGTGTCTTCGTTTTGGAAAATTTTAAATGCTTGATCCAGATTGCAAGTTACATAATCAGTGCACTTCTCCTGGACTCTGAACTTGCATTGGACATAGAGCACCCCTCCCACTCTGAAACCAGCTCCCACTTCAGGATCAATTGACTTAGGTCAAAAAAATGATTGCTCACTGGTGACGCTGCAAGTGGGGGATACAGCACCAGTGTGTCTCAGGAAAGTCTACCTGTGAAACAGCAGAGAAGAGTTTATGTGCTGGCTTCTGCTGGGCCTCCACTGGGTCCTCCACTGGGTCCTCCACTGTGTTTCTGGGCTGCATGAGGACCGACTTTGCAGCTTCTGCCTCAGGATCTGCAGAGAAGGACCAGGGCGGGGCCTAGAGGCACAGGGGTAGGCACTCTGGCTGACTGGAATCCCAGGAAATGCAGAATATGCCCAGAGTCACAGTATTACTTCTCTCATAGCACACAGTATCCCCAGCTTCCCCAGCTTCCCCAGCTTCCCCTCAGGCTCCCTTCGATGATGGGCTTTATTTTATAACCTCGAATATAGCAGGTTGTTCTAAATCATCTCTCTTGATCATCCTTCAATGCCTTTAACACGTGTGTTTTTATTTTTCCCTGACCGACTGCTGCACAGCCTCCAGCTGGCACAGAGTGGGACCCTCCAACTTTCCACCCAGGGAAATCTGAACTACATTTGGTCGTTTCATTCCTGACATTTCTATTTTCTTTTCATGCAAGAAATCTGATTATTTTTTAGGGCCCTTTCACAAGATGATCAGGATGACATCCACCTAAAATTAGAAGATATCATTCAACTGGTAAGTTCATCACTCTTACCTAGCACTGTTATATGCACACTACTTTTCAAAGCAAATATGCCTATAACTGGTGACTATTTTACCCCTGTTGTATCGTGTATCGACAAAGCTCTGTGAGAGGAAGGACATTGGGCTTGGGGGTTAGCAATTGGTCCATGATATTAATGGTGGCAATAGTTCTGAGCTTTCTGTAATTGACATTCGTAGCTTGACTCTATGATGGTCTCTATGAGAAGTGACTTTGCAGCTCAGTGGCTTTCTGCCTTAGCTAATGTAGTGAGCTGACCTGCACCTCATTCCCAGGGTGTGCTTAATTCCCTGCCCTCATCTCTTACAGATGGACTGTCCAAAGGCCGAGTGCTTTGAGACCTTGTCTGCCATGTTGCTGGCAGAGCAGATCACCCTCCTGGACCACATCGTTTTCAGAAGCATTCCCTATGAGTGAGTGCTCATAGCAGCAGACCCCTTTCAGGCAGAATTAGCTGACTTAATCCTAAAGCAGATTGTGTGTGTAGAGTTGTGAATCTTAATCTGAAGATGACTTAGTCCGAATTAAATGTCTCTTGCTTCCAACCGATACTGGAAATATGGATATACAAATACTGAAAACAATAGGGACACAAGATGATCACTCTTGTGCTTCTTTATGTACTGCAGATCCCACAGTATGTGATTTTCTCTGTGCTCTCACATCTCACATTATAGAAATCTCACTACAACTATAAAAGAGGTTGTCAAACTTTAATGTGCTCCAAATCACTTGGGAAACTGGCTAAAAATGTAGATAACTAGGTACCTGCCTCAGAGATTCTTATTTCAGAAGATTTGAAGCCCAAGAAACTGTGTATTTTGAAATTAATGTTTATTAAGGTAACTTTGATTTACAAAATTATGTAAACTATATGTTTGGGTTCCCCATTCCTTAAATATATACCAAAACATTCTTCCCACGATCAAATTATCAAAGTGTGCCGTTGGACCTCTCTACATCTTGCCGCTCCCCAACCCTCTAATACCCAAGAGCTATTTTTTTTGTTTGGTCTGTTCCTTTGCTTTGTTTCTTTATATTCCACATATGAGTGAGATGATTTGATTTCTCTTTCTCCTTCTAACTTATTTCTCTTAACGTAATCCCCTCTAGTTTCATCCATGTTGTCACAAATGACAGGATTTCATCTTTTCTAACTAAGGGCTATGTAGTATTCCATTGTGTCTACATGCCTCTTCTTTATCCATTCATCTGACAATGGGTAGTTTCTAATTCTTGGCTATTATAAATAATGCTGCAATAGACACGGGGATGCATAGATCCCTGAAAATTAGTGGTTTTGTGTTTTGGGGGGTAAATACCTAGAAGTGGGATGATGGATTCGTGTGGGATTTCCATTCTCAATTTTTTAGGAATTGCCAGACTGCTTTCCATAAACTCTATTTTCAGTGATAATTCTGCATTGTGCAAGACTGCACTTTGAGAAACATCAATCTTGGGTAAAATATGTAAAATCTGCTACAATTCTTTAACTACTTCTGTAAATCAATAAATATTGCTGATCTTTGAAACCATGGGCTTGTCACACAGACTTTCAGTTTTCTCAGATATAGAGTAAGGAGAAGTCTTTAAGCCTCCTCCAAGCTGTCATTCTGCAATTCCACAAAAATGGCCTCTGTTTGGACAAATAGGAGCTGTTGGCATCCACTCTCTGTGGATGAATAATAAACTGAAGGTATGGAAGGGCCTAGGCTATATCACATGTAGAGAAGGGAACATCCATGATGATGGAGGGTGGAAGTTCAGATGATGGTTAGAGGGTAAATCTCTAGCTCTCTTAAAGAAACTTAATGGGCAGGGCCAAAGGATTCACCTGCAGACTTTTTTTTTTTTTTTTTTATGATTTATATCTTCTTTCCCTCCTCCTCTTCCAGTAAACCATTTCATGAAATGTGTAAAAATAAGAGACTGTGGCCTCTTGGCCATACAAGTTAACCCATTCATTTGAAGATCTAAGTTAGAACAGTGCCTCTCCCCCACATCAAGAGCTCTTCCTGCCTTATCTCCTGACCACCTTCCAGAGAATGAGGATTCAGGAGAGTGAAGAGTGTGACCTCTATAGAGAAGGAGAAAGAACAAAGCTCCGATATTTATGGTTGCCTATGGTGGTCTCTTCCTGTGACTCTTCCACCTCTCCTCCCCATCTCCTCTGTGCTAGTGAACATCTGCCAGTTATTTTCATCCATGGAACTGGCACGCCTTTAGTTCCAACAGCGATACAGAATGGGAGCAGTGCTACCAATATCAAGGGACAAAGAACAGGAACTCAACCAACGTGTCTGGATTAAGAATGTGTCCAAATAATTTCATTCCAAGATTTTTTTTTATAATACTTACACAAAATAATTCCTGTATTCTTCAACTTGAGTCTCCATTAATTGCCGTGATCTGGTAGCTTGCTCATGAGTGAAGTGAAGGAGCCGGGATGTTATTCAGATGACAGATCTCCCACCAGCATCTGTTTTCCTCATATGAATGGACTGTGAGGTGGCAGCACTGAGTTTGCTTGTTTATTCTTGCACAAGACTGTTCTGAACTCAGGAGAGAACAAAGGGAAGTTCCTGTGTGTGCAATGAACATTCTCCTGGAGAATTTCAGAGCAAAGTGGAAGAAAACATGCTGTTCTTGATTAACATTTTTAGTAGTGATGGATTTTTCAGTCCTTTAACTAAGGCACACATTTTAAAAAGCGAATTGAAGAAAAATAGTCTTGGTTTCTGAATTAGTACTTAACCTTTTTATTCCTCTTGTGTTGGTCATTGTCTTCTAACTTCATAGAAGCCTTTATTAAGACCATCATTGGACAAAATTCTAAACATTTGTAAGAGAAATCTGGAAATGGAAAACTTTTTTTTTTTTTTGGCATCACATGGTGAAATGTTAGAGCTGAACTAAAATACATTTGAGATAGTAGCAGCAGTTGTTGGGCAATGTCAAGACTAATGCATATATTATACATAGTAATTATTGATAGTCATTATTCATCATCATAGCCACCATTAAAAAGCTTCATTTGTTTTGTTTTGCACTTTCAGAGAGTTTCTCGGGCAGGGGTGGATGAAGCTGGATAAAAATGAAAGAACACCATACATTATGAAAACCAGCCAGCACTTCAATGATGTGAGTAACCATAAAAATACACCTTCGGTAAATTATAGGAAGAAGAATATCAGTGTCTTAAGACTCCTAAAATAAAACAAGTCTACTATCCGCTTTTTAAACAGAACGGATGGAACATTAAAGGCAAGCTTAAATCTCCTCTAAATGCTCACAGTGATGTAAGAATTTGAATTAACTTCCAGATGTAAGAGGCTGAGATGTAAGACGGTCGTCCACTCTGCTTTCTGCAGAAATAGCATGCAGTTGATTCTGTCCCCACTAAACTCCTAATCGATTCTGTCTTAGTGGTCTCAGTCCTGAGGGAACAACTGATGGGGCAGTGTCCTCAGGCAAAAGGAAGACTCTCTTTATAGCTCCACTACACTACATAAAAAGAATAATGATAATATTTTTTAAAAAATCTGCCAGGAAGCCATTGAGCCAGTTACTAAATCATCCAGAATCGAAGCCCGAAACAGTAGCGTAGATTCGCAGGACAGAGCTCTGCAGTGTCCACGCAGAGTGGCTGTGCGTGAGAGCACTGTCACGTGGGTCATGCTGCAGCCCAAAGGACAGGGCGCTCTCTGAGCAGCAGAGCCCCTGCTGTGGAAAAAGTCCTCCATTGCTTATGCGATACATACCCTTGGGATGTAATGGACACTTGAATCCCAGGTTCCATCCTGAGCTCTACACCCACGTGTCTCCTTTTGGATAGCTTCTTAAACTGCCTCTTTTCTTGACTTCAACTAATACAATTACAGTACTTAGCCATAAAACTGTGTGGGCTCTTTGAAATGCTGGTGGAGAAAAAATTTCAGCAAAATAAGGAAAAATATTTTCTCCTCTCCTGTACCTCAGTATTTCTGGTTTTGGAGTTGATCTAGTTAGAGTAAATATCTTTCCTTTCTCTAATAACTAAGACTTCTTAGAGTAAATATCCCCACACTGTTATGGGCCAAGGAGCATGTGGAGAGGACCCATGAAGTGAAACCCATGATCTACAAAGATCGCCATTCTCAGGGGTGAGCTTACTCTATTGCATTTCCTCAATAATTGTTGGAAATAACTCCTGCATCAAAATAACTGATTAACAAAATAGCCTCTTCCCCAGCAAGCTGATTCCAAATAATCCCTCTCTTCTGTCTGAGGATGAACAGGTACTCATTAGTTTGTTGTTATTCTTACACTCTTTGGTCTCTTCAGAAAGTGGTTATCTAAATATGGGCTGTGATCTAGACACCCTGCTTTTCTGTAGGCAAAGTCAGGGGCTTTTGTCTGAATGTATTGTTTTGGCACTTAGCCTCCTCTTTTGACTTTTCCATTGTATTAGATGAGTAACCTCGTGGCTTCCCAGATAATGAATTATGCTGATATCACCTCCCGTGCCAATGCCATTGAGAAATGGGTGGCGGTGGCAGATATTTGCCGGTGCCTACACAACTACAACGGGGTGCTGGAGATCACCTCAGCCTTAAACAGAAGTGCCATCTATAGGCTGAAGAAAACCTGGGCCAAGGTGTCCAAGCAGGTGAGCATGAGAGTGAGACGTATCCCGCGGTTGAAAGAGGGGAGTGGGGACTGCAGCACTGAGATAAATATTCCTAATTAGGAAATAATTAACTGAAATGAGCAGCTCAGTTACCACAGAAAGGTGTCAACGTGGGTAATTACTATGTTCTTACCATTTAATTGATTCCACTCAATTTTGCCTTTCTAGATGGTTAATTTATAAAAGAAAACCAAAACATGTATAACATTTGGTGGGGATAACCTCAAACAATGTGTCTGACAATCAGTAGTTGTTGCCTGAATTATTTTAAAAGGGCAAATTGATTTCAAGTGAACATAATTATATTAGTGGATCCATTCTTTCTCCCCTAAAGGGAACAAATGCCTTCAAGCCAAAAACCGAGGACAAAGAAACTCACTGGTGACCTTTTTCTTTGTCATTCATGTAGTAGATGTAATGTTTTGGCATGATGACAGATGTGCACGAATATAACTTGCTGAATTTTCCTTTAATTGGACTCAGCTTGCTCATGCCGATCATCTTCATTCAGATAATTTTAAGATTCAAATTAAATCACACTTTTCCCCCATCCTTTCTCACAGCCTTCTCTTCTCCCTGGGTGTCAGTAAGTGTTGAAAAGGGCTTCTCCAGACTTGTCTGCACTCACTGGCTAACTTTTGTTGGCTTTTGCTCATTAGTCATTGGGTACAGCCTGCTGTAAATGGCTTATGCCTGGGTAGCTACAGACTGTCCCCAGCCCAGTAATGGTGTGCAGGCCTTGCAACGGAGAACTTGGATGACCTCATCTCCCCTTCAGCTCTCATGGGCTCTGCCCTTCCTCAGATTTTTGCCTCTACTACAGGCCACATTGCCCCTTGCTGATCCCTGGAAGGAAGCCATGGAAGCCATGGAAGCCATGGAAGAATTTTGCAGGTTCTTCCATGTTCCATTGGTGCCAGAGGTGAGGAAAAGCTATGTTAGACCTCCCTCTGCCTAATCATCCTCCACTGGCCTTACTTTGTTGTGACCACCTAAAGTTGTGAAGGGTATCTGCAGGGAACCCACCACTAAGATTCCGGGTGGGAAAAAGAACACATGTTCTGCAGACATTTCTTCAAAGCTGTCTGATTTCTATTGCTCACTCTCTGGATTTAAGTGACCGGCAGAGATGCTGCTTTTTACTTCATTTGTGTTTCTCTCTCCAAACCTATCTCACGCCCCCATATTTAGAAGCCAAGTCTAAGGCATGTCCTTTACCCATTCATCCCTCCCTTATTCCTTAGTAGAGCGATTCTCTATACCCAAGTTTCCCCAGTGGTAACAGCTTACAGAATGAAGGATAATATCCCCAACCAGGGAATCACTTGGTACCACCCAGCAACCTTATTCAGATTTCACCAGTTTTCTATGTGCTCATCTGTGTGTACTTAGCTTTATGTACTTTCATTACTTGGGTTAATTTGTGTGACTATCACCATAGTCAAGAGGCACAGTTATCACATTTTACTTCCCTTTTATAACTGCAGCCAGCTTTCTCCTTCCCTCCTCCCTAACTCTTGGCAACCACTGATATGATTTCCTTAACTAAAATATTGTCACTTCAAGAACATTCTATAAATTGAATCATACAGTATATGACATTTGTAGATTGCCTTATTTTTTCACTCACCATAATGCCCGTAAGGGCCATTCAAGTTGTTACATATATAAATATTTAGTTTCTTCTCATTGCTAAGTGGTGTCCCATTATATAGATACACCACATTCACCCTTGAAAGACATCTGGGTTGGTTCAAGTTTGGAGCTATTGCAAATAAAGCTGCTGTGAACATTCATATATAGGTTTTGTGTGAATATAAGTTTTCATTTTGCTGGATAAACATCCAAGAATGCAATTGCTGGGTGTTTAGTGTCCTAAGAAACTGCCAAACTCTTTTGCAAAGTAGCTGTAACATTTTACATTCGTATCAGCTATGCCTGAGTAAGCCAGTTTCTCCACATCTTGCCAGCATTTGGTGCTGTCACTAATACTTATTTTAGCCACTTGGATATGTCATCATGGTTTTAATTTGCATTTTCCTATCAACTAATGATGTTAAACATCTTTTCATGTACTTATTTGTCATCTGAATATCCTCTTCAATGGAATGTCTGCTCATGTCTTCAGCTCATTTTTTAATTACTTGGATTTTTTTAAACCTTTGATATTTAAGAGTTCTTTGTAGATTTCTTATATATCTTATATAGTTCTGTATATTTCTATATGTCTTAGTTTTCTGTTTCAAAATGATTTTAGCTACTCTATGTGCTGTGACTTTCCATGTACATTTTATAATTTAAACAACTATGACTTTACTGAGATTTTGATTGGCATTTCAGTAAACCAATCAATCTGGGGCGACATGACATCTATCCCATGTTGATACTTCTAGTCTGTAAACACAGTGTATCTTTCCATTTATTTAGATTTTCTTTAATTTCTTAAATCAGAACTTTTAAGTTTTCAGCATACTAGTTTTGTACATTTTGTTAGAATTATGCTTAAATATTTAATTTTATTTGGGGAAATTTTAAATATTATTGTGATTTTATTTCTGGTTCCCATAGGTTCACTATTATCATATACAAATAAGATTTATGTGTGTGTGTTGGTCGGAAGTCTGCAAACTTGCTGAGCTTACTTATTAGTTCTAAGAGGAATTTTGTTTTTCTATCTTCCTTGGGATTTTCTCCATAGATAATTATGTCACTTGTAAATAGTAATCTTATTTCCTTCTTTCCAGTTTTTCTTGCCACATTGCTCTGGCTAAAACTTCCAATAATATGTTGAATAAGGGTGGGAAGAAAGAATAGTCTTAACTTGATTTTAAGGGGCAGTCACTCAATTTTTCACCATTAAAGGATGGTGATAACTGTAGAAATTTTTTTACAAATGCTTTTTATAAAGCTGATCAAGTTACCCTCTCTTCTGAGTTTGAGAGTTTTTATGATGACTGGGTGTTAGAATATTGTTTTTAAAATGGTTTCAAACAGCTAGGTCAGAATACCAAAGCTGGACATTGGTTATGGCTTTGTGTTGCCTTCTCCTGCAGCAGTGGTGGCTTCAGCCACTGGACGCTGGATGTAAATAATTTATTATCCTGTCACACACATAAACTTCATTAAAGTCAGTAAGTCACTCCTCTTTCTTATCCTTCTGTCTCCTTCCCCTGCTTCTTTTTCCTCTGAAGTTGACATAAGGAGATTCTTAAATCTTCTTTAAGAATTGTAGGCCTTCCCTGTGGTTGACTAAAGTAATATTATGTCTTTTGACAGGATACAGATTTAGGAATAACTCAACTAACTCTGGAGTAAGGGCTGGATAAAACTATTATTGGAATTATTGTTTTCAAATTTTGAATATACTATCTGTAGAGGCTTTAAATAGAATATACCCTTTCAGCTACACATTTGGATCACTCAGTGTGGCTTTAACATGGGTCATGGACTTCCCTCCAGTGTCGAGTACCTCGCTCCTGTCACTCACTCCAGGCCTGGTTCCAACTGTGTACTGCTTCAGACACTTTGGTAACACTATCTGCTCTATAGTCACCCCTTTTCTGGATCTGAGTTCAGTCTGGGAGACATCAGAAGGACGGGTAGACTATGAACTCTGGAGCCCACCAAGTTTTGTCTATGGCTATAGGATAGGACAGTATATTTCTGCACCTTCTTTGAATCAAGGCCACTCCTGGACCTGGCGAGAGAGCTGCCTACCCCCATTCTATCCCTCTAAACCTCCACCCTGCCAGAATTTGCTGGCTGTTTTCTCCCAGTGCCCTCAGGAACCAGGATGAGGAGGACAGCCCATTGAGTCATCTGAAAGCTCTCATAACATCATGCAACTCCTCTCTAGACCAAGACAAGTAGCCTGAGGAAACTTATCCTGGGCATTGCAAGTGCTTCTCCCAGCCCAACTACCCTAGTATGGATATTACTGGGAATAGGTCCTCATTTCCCAGGACCACACACTACCACTCTTCCCATGTCCACAGAAGAAACTCCAGACCAGTATCAACAATTTTATTTCTTAGTCACTATCAGTTATATTTTTCTAATAAATTGAGGATAATCATAGACACATAATTTGTAGTAGAGGTTATTTGTCAATCAGTAGCAAAGTAACCAAGTATGTTGATAATTGAAAATAAACACTCAAAAAGATTCATCATGTAACTCTCTAACATGAAACTTCTCAATTAAGATTACGTATTCAACACGTGATTGTCAGCTCTTGATGTCTGTACATTTCCCATGCATTACAGTTATTCTTTTTTTAAATACATTTCTTCGTTTTTTTAGCTAAAAGAATGATAGTCATTTTCTCTTTTCTATGTTTTCGCTCTTTCTTTAAAAAGCATCAGTGTAAACGTCATCCTCATACTAGACAGATCACACCACAACAAAGGTGTCTGCATCTCAAATCTAAAAGAGAATTGAGTCTCTTTTGGCAACTCACTGTCTTATCAAACCATATGAGTATTTCATTGACATACTAATTTATTTGTTTCCTTCTAGACAAAAGCTCTAATGGACAAGCTTCAGAAGACTGTTTCATCAGAAGGAAGATTTAAAAATCTCAGAGAAACACTTAAAAAGTATGTCTCTCTTAACTATTAAATTTTTCAGAAAAAGTGTGCCTTGGTGGCATAGTGGCTTAGTACCACCCAGGAATAGTCCACATACATCCCAAGGCCCCCAGTTCAAGACCAGGGATTAGGAGGGATAACCGAGATGAACAACTAAATAATGAAGATGGTTCTTTGTCCTCTCTCTTCCTATCTTCTTCCTGTCTGCCTTCATTCCTGCCTGAGCCTTTCCTTTAAAAAGAAATTGTATTCATGAATTAGAAATATATTTAAATAATTCAAATAGTATACACATAGTGGCCTATCTTATTTTGATTTGAAAAGAAAAACACATAGGAAACAACTTTCATAATCTAGGTATTTTTCTGATTATCCTTCTCATTTGGAATACTGTGCCTACATTGTCTGCAGAATATACTTAAGGGATGCAGAATATTCCAAAAAGAAGAAAATGTTACTAGAGTAAGTCAGACTATCCTTTACTATAAAAAAAATTCCTTATTTGGTTTTCTTAATCTAAGCACAATGATTTCCTCTAATTTTTTATTTAAATATTCCATTACCTATGGGTTATTTATTTTTGGCCTTTAATTCTTAGATCATTCTTTCTACACACACACACACACACACACACACACACACACACAAATTGAGAAAGAGATAACAATCTATTCTACACCTGCTTTTTTTCTGACCTACCATATGCACTAGACTTACTCGGGAAGAATATTAGTCCTGTGATGCCATGATTCGTTGTAATTATTTTTATTATTGTTATGATTATACTGAGAATAAACAAGAACAAGAACAAGCACTATTCACTGAGCGTTTACTAAATGACAGACTCAGTGCTAAATGCTGAATTTGTTTTATTTAAACCTTTCAAAGCTAAAGGGATACACTTTATTATCTGACTTTTACAGGTGAGAAAAATAGAGTTGACTGTTTATCCAGCATCACTTAATAGGTTCTCAAGGTGGGACTCAAACCCACTTTTCTCTGAATCAAAAGCCCATGTTTTTAGCTCTAAACATTTTTTTTAACACTCAGCCTTGGGTCTCAAACCCACATCTGTACACTTTACGTGGCCTCCCCCTTAACGGCCAGTCACTGGAGGCACAAGGTGCATCTGCTCTAGACTTGTTAAGAAAGCGAAGTGAATCACCCTCCTCCACAGAAACAAACCAAACCAAACCAAAACACCCAGAAGGATTCACTTTAGTGCACAATTGTGATGTTAAGTCTCTTCCTTCTAAAACACTTAAATACCGAAACAGAAAACAAATTTGAGAAGTTCTACCCACATTGGCTTTCCCACCTTCTTCTTAAGGTTGAATGTTTGCATGTTAATGAAGCGAAGACTTAGGGGTTTTCTTACAAAGTTTACCCCTCAAAGAAGTGAGGTCAGTTTGCAAGTTCCGCAAACAAGTACTGCTAGCAAATGTTTTGTATTTGTCTACAAGATATCCTGTTGTTTGAACAGGGCTTTGTCTCAAACGGAGTAAAGCGTGGGCTGTAATTCTGTATTATATTCTATTATGAGATGTGTTTAGGACTCTGTCTATCATGAATCTGCTTCTGAAAATGAAATTAGACTTCATTCTTTCGGATTGAAGCAGCACACTTGCTTCCTGTTCAAAGTGGGGAGGGAAGTCCACATTTGTGTTCATGAAAATGAGAACAGAGCCTCTTTTTTTTTTTGCAGTTGTAACCCCCCAGCTGTCCCTTATCTGGGAATGTACTTGACAGACCTGGCATTTATCGAAGAAGGAACACCAAACTTTACTGAGGAAGGTCTTGTCAATTTTTCCAAGATGAGAATGGTAGGTGGTAATTTCATAATCTGTTTTTTTGATTGCTTTATTTGCTTATAGAGAAGAAGCTAAGTCATTAAAGTAACCGTTTGCTTTTTAATCTTGAGATGGAAAAGATGGTGGGCACTATATCTAACACCTGATGTTGCCTGATTGAGATTTGGGGGAGGGCCATTTCAACTTGCAGTCTGGTCCAAGTGGATGGGCAATAAAGCCCAGGGATGACATTTTAAGACTGACTAGTGATAGCGGATGCAGAAGGCTTCTTGCTAGACAACTGGGTTCTGAGCACCAAGTTAAAAGCAAGGAACCTATGGAGAATGGAACTCAGAGATTGCTACCCCTCAACCTAAGGTCACTGGGTGCCAGCTGTTGTCCTGATGGTGAATTCAAGATCTTCTTGCCATTAGCATTTTGCTGCTTCATTGAAAGGCAAGAAAACCCTCAGCCTCAGTGTAGGAGGAAGTGACTGGCGGCCCTGGGAGTGGCTTTTCCAGAAGATCATGCTGCAAGACGGAGTATACTTTAACTCTGCTTTTGTTGTCATTCCTCTGTTAAGATATCACACATCATCAGAGAGATACGCCAGTTCCAGCAGACCTCCTATCGAATAGACCATCAGCCAAAGGTAATGTGAGTCTAAGAAAATTAATAAGGAAAAAAGTGGAAACAGCAGTAGAGTTGATGAACAATACCAAAAGCTGGCTGCTAGCAAAGACCAATAAAATAAACAAATCTTTGGCCAATCTGATTATTAAAAAATGAAGGTAAAAAGGACATCAATTCATCATCAAGTTTTATTGACTTTGCATCCTGTATTTCCCACAAATCTGTCAACACACCACTACCTCTGGTTCAAACTGCCAATATCTGTTACCTGATATATTTGCATTCACTCTAAAATGTAAAATCCATTCCACAAATGAGAGCCCAAGAGATGCCTCTGAAACACGAAGTGGAACCTGTATCCCTCTTGCACAAGATGTTTGATTGAATTCCCTTTGTTCTTAGAATCAAGAAAGAAAAAATCTGGTGTGTCATCCAAGAAGTCTTGCATGATGTCACTTCTATTCATTCATTTCTCAAGATTCATCTCATATCATACACCCCTTTCCTCTCTATCCTGGCCATCAGTGGTCTTTTTTTGAACCATTTTAGCTTTACCAAAGAAGGAAATACAGAAAATTCCCATATAACTCACAGCCAGCTTCCTTATTATTAACATCTTACATCAGTATCATATCTTTGCTGCAATTAATAAGCCAATATTCATGTATTATAATTAGCTAAAGATTGAAGTTTATTTGTATTTACCTACCTATGCCCTTTTTCTTGCCAGCACTCCATTCAGGATACCAATTGCATTTAATTGTTAATGCTTCTTTAGGTTCTTGGCTGTGGCAATTTCTTAGACTTCCCTTATTTTTGAGGCCCTTGAAAGTTTTTAGATGTATTGATTAGGTATTTTATAGGATGGCCTATTGATGGAATTTGTCTAACATTTTCCTCCTGATTTTACTGGGATTGTGGGTCACTGGGAGGAAGATTACAGAGGCAATGTGCCATCTTCTTCATATATGAAGAGTACATACTTTCAACATGATATGTAACTGCTGATGTTAACCTGGATCAACTGACTGAGGTAGTGTTTTCCAGACTTCTCCACTTACTCTGTTTTTCTCCTTCCCATATTGTATTCTTTATACAGAAGTCACTATGTACAGCCCACAGCTGAGGTTAGGCAATTTTTGTTTCCCTTCCTTGCTTGAAAAATAGCTGCATAAATTATTTGGAATTCTTCTGCACAAGAGATTTTTTTTCCCCTTCTCACTCACTTGTTGATTTATTCATTTATATCAGTATGGACTCATGGATATTTATATTATACTTTGGCTTGTGATACAATAATACTTTATATTGTTGCTGAAATTGTCCCAGGTTTGACCACTATGAGCAATTTTAGTTGACTCCTTTGACTTACTTCCATTAATATGGTGAGGGGGGGGGTCTTGTTTCCCCTTTTCTCCTCTCCTCCTTTCTCTCCTTTTTCTTCTTTTCCTCTTCCTCTTCTCATTTTCATTCTAGAGTCAGTCATTTCCCCTGAAGCCCTGGTTCCTTTTACTGAAGATTGGTTTTAGAAGCCAAGAGATAGGCACTACATATGTTCCTGGCTACTTGAGTACTGTTTCTTTTAGGTCTTGTCAACTGAGTACAGAAACATATGTATGTATACTAACCCTTGAATATACACATATTTGTAAATATTTCTTTATGTAACCATCTGTATTTTTATTAATCTGGACATGAGTTCATACTATTGTCTCCAACTTTATCCACATAATTATTTTAGATCCCCCAGTGCTTATCTATAAATTATCACTCCAACACATTCTTTTTTAATAGCCTCTATTTCTTTTTGCCGTAAGACTTACGTATGTTGTTCTCTATCAGGCGGCATAGCAGCGGGGTGGGGTGGGGCTCCCTTCCTCATACAGTTAACTTTTATGCTCAGCTCAAGTAGGAACTCCTTCCCGAACTTTCTGACCCAGCCCACCCCTACCCATTTAAGCTTTTGTTGTACTATACACTCTCTCCTCCTTTCTAGCACTTATTGGAGTTGTCATTTTGCGTGTAGTTATGTGATTGTGAGTACATGTGTAATATCCATGAGGGCCAGAGTCATATCTGTCTGGCTTATTATTATAGCCTCAGCATCTTGCACAATGCATGGGACATATTAAGTAATAAATATTTCTTGAATTAATCTAAGTCAGGAACTAGGTAAGGTTATCACTGTCATTGCTACTATTCAGGTTTGAGCTAAAAACTACTATGACAATAAAACAAAAAGAAGGGAAAGGTATTAAAATTGGAAAGGTAAAGATTAAGTGGTATTGCTACAGATGATTTGATCAACTACCTAGAAAACCTAAGAAAAGACCTGACAAATCATTAAGGAAGTGTAACAACTTGACATATAATAGCCAACAATATTCAATATGTAGTTAATAATCAATTGAAATCTAATAGAATAAATCCATCCAAATAACTACAAAATCTATAATGCCTAGGATTAAGTAGAATAAAAAATAAATAACATGTTTATGAACTGTAGCACATAAAAGAGATACTGACTGAGTAGAGAGCTATATCATATTCCTGAATAAAAACTTACTATTGTAAAGATGTCTAGTGTTCTCAAATTAGTCATAAATGAAAATTCTAACAGAAATCTTACCAGTCTTTGATGAAATTTGAGACATTTAGCCCAGAACTCATAAGGAAGCTTATATAGGTAGTAAAACAGATGAGGACTTTTTCAAAAACAAAGAATAAGGGAGAAAATTTTCCACTAGATACAGACAGGTATCCTAAAGCTAGAGTGAACAAGACAGATATATTGGTACAGTGATACAAATTCAGTGAAACAGAATGAAGTCCAGATGAAGATTTTGTTTATAGGAAAAACCTAATGTGGAACAAATAAAACATTTAAAGACTGTGCCAGAAAGAAATTGATCATTAATGAATTTTGGTTCTCAAAATTGGTTCTCAAAATTATACCATTTACAAGAAAATTCTAGATGAATTTATTACCTAAATATAAAAAGAAATATTTATATTGATTAAATAAAATATATGACAAAATATTCATGACCTTTGGGTTTGAAACACCTTAAGTACACAATGCAAAATTTGTGAAAGACAAATTTGATAAACTTTGCTGTATCAAATTTAAAACTTCTAATTGACAAAGGGCAATTAATTACCTAAAAAGTCAAAATATGAGAAGTATACTAAGTGAGAGTATTTGTAACCTAAAAACAAATATTCAGAATAGTATTCTTATAAATTTATAAGAAAGAAGAATAAATAGCTCAGAAAAATTGGCAAAGCTGTGAATAGGCAATTAACAAAAAAAGAAACAAAAATGGCCAATATATGTATGAAAAATGCTTAATGACACTGGTAAGAAGAAAAATGTAAATCATGATTAGACATTTTCACCTAGCACATAGAAAATATGTGTTAAATGTTAGTAATATCAAACATTATCTAGGATAAGGTAACTAATAAGAGAAGTGTTTTGGAAGATCTTTTGCAGCATCTTTTAAAATTACAAATTATTATACTGAACTATAATACTGGTTAGAGTAATGGCTCAACTGCTTTGGAAAACTGTGTTGTTTAGAGATTATTTAAAACATTAAATATGTATGCATTCTAACCCAGCAATCTCTCTTCGAGGTATTTATCCAAGGGAAAAATGAAAACATGCCCATTAAAAGTCTCATGTAAAATGTTCATACCGCCTCTTAATAATAGCCCAAATTGGAAATATCGATTGATAGATGAATAAACAATTGTAGGATAGCTATACAGTGGAATATTAATCATCAATGAAAAGGGGCAAAGTACTGATACATACCCACATGGATGAATCTCATATTATGTTGAATGAAAGAAGCTAGATACTAAATCCAGACACATACTGTTTGATTCCATTTATATAAGGCTCAGAGTAGAAAAAGCTAATATGAGTTGAAAGAAATCAGAACAGTGGTTTCTTCTGGGAGAAGAATGACTGAAAACTTCATGAGGAGCTTTCTAGGATAATGAAATGGTTCCGTGTCTGGATATATATGTAAGTTACATGGGTGTCTACATTTGTCAAAACTTATCAAGTTTTGATTAATAAGTAAATTATATCTCCATAAAATAAGGAAATATTTTCATGGAAATGCCCCATGAACGTTTTCGATTCTAGTATCATTTATTTTCATTCTCTGTTTACCCTAGAGGAACATTCACCCATTAGCACTAAGGCAAACTAACAAGATTTTCACTGTAACTCTGTGTTATTACGATTTATTGACACAGCCAAACATCTATTAATATGATCTCTTTAAATAAACTGATATGTAACACTATTAATACTATATAGCCTTTAGAGCTCTATTTACTGACATGGGAAGTTCTCTGTGGCTTATAGTTAAGAGATGAAAGGAAAAAAAACAATGCACAGTTATGATACCACTTATGACTATAATGGGAAAATAGTTTCTGTAAATACATGTCAAGTCTAGAAAGACACAGAAAAATACCTAGGAAGATACAAACTTTTGAGGGAAGTGGCTCCAGTTGGAGGCTGAGACAGAACTAGAGATGTTTATCTGTTTATGATGAGAATATATTTATGATCTTTTAGTTACATAAACATTTTTAATGTTCAATAGAAAATGCAGAATTGTGTCAGATTCCATTCGGACTATGTACACACTGCTACTCTGAAAAAAATGAAAAGAATTTCCCTTTCTTCCAGGTCACTCAATACTTGCTTGACAAAGCCCTCATCATAGATGAAGATACACTGTATGAGCTGTCACTAAAAATTGAGCCTCGACTTCCTGCTTGAAGACATGGCCTTCCCTTGACCCCATGAAGTTTTCATGCAAAACAGGATGGACAGTTCTGTGCATGCCATGCCTCCCATGGTACAGCAAGGATGGGGAGCAACAAGGCCGCCAAAGAAGATGGAATCGAACTGGAATTCTGTCTCCAGCCAGGGAAGCCCAGTTGTCTGGGGTGAAAGAAATGCTTCAGACTCGGGTGGGAAGTTGAAAAGTATGGTATTTACTAAAGCTGATGGCACATTCTGCATAAGGGAATTTAAGGTGGGAGAAACCAATAGTCATTTTAATGAAGCAGGTAAGAGAGTAAATTTCAAACTCTGTCCTGTGTTCTGTTAGAATTCATGGGGACAAGGATTCATGAAAGACTTGTGATGCTTCTCTGGCACTTGAGTGACTTGGGTACACCTGCCAGTCTTCTAAGATCTAACTGCTTCTATTACATCTCCTTTGTTTTCAGCTTTACAGAAAAGTGGAGGCTTCTTGTGTAGGGACGGGCCAACACAAGCAATTTCAGTCTACAGCATGTTCCATGCATTATAAATATCTCTATTGGAGGAATGGCATGTTCTGAAACTGCTTTTTCAGTCTTTAGGCAACAAGACAGGAAAATGGTGAAAGACAAGTGGATTTGTACATAAAATGTCCTTAATTAAAGACTCAGTAGACTGTGCCCCCAGGGGGTTCCAGCCAGGAGCTACTGGAGGCAGGTGGGTGGAGGCTTCTTCCTGAGTTCGTGGTAGTCACGAAGCCAATGCCCTTAGAGAGACAGGTTCAGGCTTTGGAAAAAGGTGCCCACACTTCTCACCGACAAAACTGTGGAATAAAATAGTCACAAAATGCGATGGGGAAGAGTGGGTTTCATTGCCTACCTAGAGCAAAGATTTATTCTTAAAAACCATCTCTGCACCCTGCTCTGTTTGTTTGTCTTTTTCCCCTCTCTCATAGTAATGTGAGATTCTAATCTGATTTACACAAACCATTTTTAGACTCCCTAATTAACATTGGATATATTTTTTAAAGTTGTTTAATGGAATTTTCTTTTTAAAACTCATACTTCCCTCTGCTGTTGATAGCTATTTCTTCTCTGGTCATCTCTGTTTCACAATATTATTTTGAAATAATTCTTAGTGAAAATATTTAAGTGTATGCAAAATGGGCCCAACCACTCAACAGTTCTTGTGTCAAAAAACTAAATGCAGTGGTTAAGTCCTGCTGTCCTGGGCTGGAGAAGAGACCTTGCTTTTCCAAGAATTGTCAGTTATTGAAGAAATAGGGCTATTTCAGATTTACCTCCCTCTTCTCTTCTCAGGGAGACTCCTACTTTAAAAGAAGGAAGAGAAAAAATACAGAGTTATTGTTACCTGAGCCTATTGCACCTGATATTTTCTCTTAGAGGCATGAAATATATTGATGCTGACAATGAAAATATTGATCTGTCTGGCTGTGTTCTCTCTTTCTTTGCACTTTAATTATGTTGTTAGAGCTAATGACTGGCCAATAAATTCCACTTGCTGACTGATAAAACCCAGTGGAAGCATGAGCATTGATAATATACCATAGAGATGGAGAATGTAAATTTTCCTGCATGGTAAAGGCCATCTTTGTTCATAGCTACATACTGAAATATTAAGTAAAATATTTCTAGGATTTGAAGATCATTCCAAAAATATGTTCAGTAGTTCATGTTAGCCAACACTGTAGCACTAAACCCTAGCGGTTTACTTATGGATGTCCTATTTTTTTAAGTAATCGCTTGTTTTCTTTTGTTTCAAATAAGAGGTTGATGCATTTTGAAGCATGATAAAAAGCATGGATTGCTTGGATCCTTACAATGCATAACTGCAATTTATTTCTCTGTTGTTCAGACGCTGAGGATTTGAACTAATGATCTATGTCAATTGCATCAAGCACTTCAGGGTCTTGCAGAAGAAAAGTAAAGTAAAGATTAAGGTTAACTTTTTTGTGTCATAAACTTAGTCTTGGAAGGTGAACTCACATCAGAACAAATCAGTGTAAAGATAGTGATTTCAGGCAGAACAACTCATGGAAAGGTCAATGCATTCCACCATGGCCTGGAGTCCCCCACATCTTCCAGACAGAAGAGGGTGACTTGCGTGCATGTCCCCTGGAGAGTCAGATCCTTTGTTTCCATGACTCAAATGATCCAGAGGAACTGCAACCTTTCTTATTAAAAGAAAGTAGAAGGGGAAGTTTTAAATGATCCTCCCCTCTTGTAAGGCAGGTTTTTCTCAACTAGTGACCAAGTTTTCATGTTCATTTCCCTGCAGAATGTTGGAATTTCCCTGTCCCCATGGACACCTGTGAGCACTGTTACTCTGCTCACCTTTCATATTTTTATTTAGCATTTTCTGCCCTCCAGCTTCCCAGAGAATGAAGCTTTGCAGCTCTGGAGCTGCAGGAGAAAGGTTGCCACCTCCAAAGGAGTTCCTTTGAGTGAACAGCACCATTTCTGAATCAACTGGGTTAGGAATGCACATTTTTTTTTACATACCTCAATTTGGTCACGTTAAAAATCTCCAAGAGCGATTTGTGGCATTTCTTCTGACTGCTGAAGCTCCCTGCCCTCTCTCCAGCTTTGCAAACTTTGTGTGTATTGGTGGAGCACACACTGCTGGCAGCTGCCTGTGTTCTATTATATGAGACACATCTCTAAGAGTAGATGGGTGTTCGGTCTCCAACAGCCAAGTAGCAAACACATACTATTGTGAAATTAACCTAGAAAGTCAGAAGTAAAGTCTCACTTCATTCTTTCAGATAAATACCCACATTTTGCGCTGTCAATGAAATTCATCTTGGGGCTCATTTGGGATATGACTATAGTTTTACTACAGGGACACGTCTCTTACTTTAGTCAATATGTTATGTGACAGATTCAAGCATGAAGTAGAATGTTGTCACTGTTGTTTTTCTGAAGGAATTTAAAGAGAGAATTTTAAACTTCTGTTGCAATATTTTCAAGTGATTCTCACACAAAGTCCCTATTACTGTTTGTTAAATTTCAGTTATCATCAAGCAATACTTAAAAACAACTGAAACTTGCAGATGCTGAATAGCTCAGACAAGAAAAACCCTTTATGTTCTGATTTGGAGCATGCATGGTGACAAACCCAGAGCTGTGCTCTTGTGGTGTTGTATGCGACAAGACATTCGGCTGGCAAGGACCAGCTACTTTGAATGCTTAGCTAGATAGAGTAATATAATAGAGGGGTTCATCCCAATAAAATACATTTTTATTTCAAAACAGAGAATTTTATTTAGCTTTTCTTTTCAAAGTCTTACTTCATTCCCTCTGAAAAAAAGTATTTCCCTTTCAAGTGTAAGGCTTTCCTGTAAAGCTCATCATTTTTTTTTTTTTTTACTACAATTGAAGTAGAATGAAAGATAACTTATTATTTATAGCTAAAGAGAGCCAGGCTAGAGTCCACAGTCAGAAGGAATAAATGAGTAAGACTTACGTTCCTGTCAGTAAGACAACAGAATGTGAGTTTAAATAATGACTTGATTATAGATACCACTATGGGAATCTTGGGTATAAGATTTGAGTCAATGAAATCTAATCAGAGTCATTTCTCCACGTCTGTTAGTGACTTAAAATTAAGGAAGGGCAAAGTTAAAGTAGAAAACAACCATTTTGTTGTAGGTATAAACACATGAATGATTTAGATAATTACTCATCTCGACTATCACATAGCATGGCGTTAACATTAGGCTTGATTGAACTTGATCTCATCTGCTCAAGAAAAATGATAGTTCTACTTAGTGATATTGAACCACTGGCTTTTATACAACCTATTTCATTTTCTCCTAGAAAGACAATTGTGAAGAAGTACTGGACTAGGAGTCCTAACCCTGAGTCCTAGGCCCAGATCAGTTTGGGAAACCCTATGTCAGTGCTGAAACTTCTCTGAGTCTCATTTTCCTCATCTGCAAAATGAAGTTCATAGTCATTTCTGTGCTGCCTACCTCACAGGGCTGTCATGAGGACAAAATGTGTTAAAATGTAAACTGTACAGTGTTGTCCAAGTGGGGGATAATGTAATAACTGTCCTCATCCCTTTTTTGCAGAGGATTACAAAGTATTTCTTTATTATTTGTATATGTGTATGTGTATGTGTGTGTATGATAGATAAACTCTGTGTCACTTTGAGAAGAGCATATTGTTTGTATGAAATTACTTTGCAAATCTGCTGAAACTTGTGATTCTAACAGGTCTGTGCTGTGGTGTAACAGTTGCTGGGTGAGGTATGGGTCGTGCCTAAATGCAAATTAAACTTTGCCTTTCTTGAACTCTCAGACATCTTATTAGTCTCTTCATTTAATTCTTTTTACATTATCTTGTTCTTAGCGGTGGGCTCCTTCAGATATTCATTTACTTCTAGGAAGAAAAATAGAAACTATGTTTCAGGCACTGAAATAGCCGAGAATTGTGGGGGAGGGGGGAGCTTAAGAAAGATATTCAGGGTCATCTAGTTCCACTCTCTTTCCAGGGCTTAAATCTCTTTCCTGTGGTGTCTCCAGCCTCTGGTTGATCACCTCCAGGCACACTCTCCTGCTACCTGAAGAGTTCTGTCCACCTTATGGAAGCTCAACATTTCATAAAAGCTGTGGTGAGAAGAAACACGGCTGAAGAGAAGGCCTGGCCTCACCAGCAGTGGCTCTGACCTTGGATGGGCTCCTGAGCAATCTGAGGTGAAGTTCTTATCTATGAAATAAGGCCCATGTCTGTCCCTAGAAGTATTGCATTGGTTACAGGGAATAATATATCTGAAAGTACTTTACCTTTTGGCAGGAAGAAAAAAATGTCCTAACATTTAGAACTGAAGAAATCATGCTGCAGCTGTTACACTGAAAGAAAAGAAAGCACTGAGGAAAGGAAGAATTTGGGTCCCTGCTACCCATTGGCTTCCTTTTCCAGTTCTAAAATGAGTGATCAAGTTGGAGGGATTTCAGGAAACCCAGGTTCCATTCACCTTTTTACTTGGTTATCTCACAGGTCTTATCCTTGACTGCCAGTCATTCTGCAGTCCTGCCATATTCAGACTCCATCTGGATTCAGGAATGGGAAAGAGTAAGGTAAGCCCAGGACAAGAGATTTGCTTTAAAGCAAATATGGGAATTGTATACTTCTATTCCTCTCTCTATGGCAGGGGCCAGTCACATGGTCACACTGTCCGCTGGGTGTGAATAGAGCCCCTGAATGTTGAGAGGAGTTGGCAGTGATGAAATTGCAATAAATGGCATATGATAATGATTTCACTGGATGGATTTTTCAGAAATCTGGATTTTGCTATGAGTCTTTTGTAGAGGTTGACCCATATCACACTGTCTTTACAAGAAGAAGCAAGCTTCAATAAGACCAGGCCTTCAAAAGAATGTCCCAGCATTTCCTCTTCTGACCTTACTAACATAAATGACACTGTCAAAGATAAGGGGTTAAGGTAAGGTGGGGCGGAGTGGACTAAATGCTCATTAGTAAGATGTTTGGGATAAAGAAACATTTCTCATTGTTACTGCCATTCTTTAAACTCTGCATTTCCAGGTTCCTCAAAAGCCTCATAGTTTTCTGTAGCTAGGATCGAGACTATTTCAGGGGTGCTGGATTTATTCCCATGGGTGCCTGAACTACCTTAAAGCAGTTTGTGTGCAAAAGAACTATTCTGGGAAGAAATCAGCCTAGACCCCTCCCACTCCTATCCCCCACCCCCATCTTCAGCCCAGTCGCAGCTGGTTAGCTCAGAGCCTCCTGGTGGCGGGCTGCTGTGCCAGAGAATACACTCACTCAGAAGACAGAGGAATGATGATCCTTTAACAGACGTAAACTGGGATTATGCAACCAGTTTGGTTGGTCCCAATTTTCACAAGTTTTGATGAAATAACACAGCCTAGAAAATAGCTGAGTATATCATATGTAAAGAGTATTACTTTGTAAATATGTAATTCCGTGTAAGCGAGGTCATACTGATAGCATAACTGAGGGGTGACTGATATACAGTAAAGCGCTTGAGTCTTAAGGGTACAGCTGAAAGAATTTTTACAGGTGTGTATACCCATGCAACCACCCCAAATCACAAAACTTGCAAGCCTCTAGAAGGGTCCCTGATGCACTCTTCCATTCAGTATATTTTTACACGTTCCCATGTAAAGGGAAATGACTTTTGGGACATATTTAAAAGAACTGGAAGCTCTGAAAGAGAATCAGTCTAAGTGGGAAGCTGTCCCTGGCTACAACCGTTACCCACTTATCCCTTCTAAGAAGGAGAGGAAAGAAATCAGCCGGTGATGTGCAGGTGACCATAAAAGTTGGGTACGTGACCATCACCAGAGCCTAGGCAGGTCCCTCTGAAATGGCAGGACTGCTGTCCAAAGTCCTGGTGGGTCACTGCTATTTACAGCCAACCTTTCCGGTTTGCAGTGGATGTTCCAACGTGGGCTATTTTTAAGCAGGGTAATGGCCGGCCAAGCCTTGTGGGTGATATATTAAGCTGGTGTGACTAGAAGGTGATATTGTCTAGCAGTCTACTTCAGATGGCCAGGTGTGGAAGAGGAACCTTGCTGGGATCAATAAAGAGGAAGCTTAGTTTGGATATGCAAAGCCTCTACAGGGGGTCAACAATAACTTAGGCGCCTGCAAAACCAGGGGCCTGCCCGGCGAGAAAAACCTTGGCGGGGAGGTTTTTGTTCCCTGCTGAGGCCCAGGAGGAAGCCTAGAAGCTAGATAGTCTACTTAAACCTTTTAAATGTAAAATCACTGTAAACAATGATTGTTAGAATGGCCGATTTACTGCTTGTATTTTTTTCTGTGAATGACTTCCTTGTGTAATGACAATAAATACATGAGACAGTGACTCGGGGTAGCTATTTGGGGTGACGGATCCCCTATAGTTTACCCCCTGACCTCGCTTTCTTTCAATTGTGGTCCGTTTCTTTCTTTCATTCTTTCTGTTTCTCAATCCCTGGCAGCCCCTCCCTTCGGCCCTGACCGTAGGAGTCGAGCCCGAAAAAACCTGACTGTTACTGCCCCTGAACCCAGCCTCCATCTACAAGTTGAAAAGGGGGCCTCCAAGCTCCTGACACAGGGCCTGTTTAGCAGCTGGAAGGAGAGAGCATTAGACATCTTCTTTTCAGACCTCGGTGTGCGGGTCATCGCCTTAGCTAAGAAGGGCTCCAGGGATGGTGCTTCAGAGGGAAGGCAGAAACACATCTGAGGGGTGTGGCAGTTTCCGCAGCCAACCTTCCGAGCTGAGGCCGGGTCTTGCAGGCTGGGCTGTGTGTCAGCCCGGCTGCAGGCACAAGAGTCCATCTAGGGCCCAGGGAGGAGCAGCCTCCAGAACAGGGATTCCGGGAGGAAACTTTTGAGAGAAAGGGCAAGTGTTAAAAGGAACCCGAGGCCCAGAGACTGAAAAGTCGATGGTACGCCTTCGGTCTTAGAGGTTGGAGCCAGTGCGTCCTCCAGTCCGAGGTGCGATTGGCTGAGCGGGCCCGGCCCCGCCCCCTCGGCCCCGCCCCGCCCCGGAGCCGGTTCAAGGCTGGACCGCACCATCTCCGGTTGCACTTCTTGGCTGAGTGCTTCCAGTCGGCGGTCTCGGCAAACCCTCTGGCTCCAAGGTCAGTGCGATCAGGAATATTGCTAGAACCAGTGTGAGGGGTTCTTGGGAGCAGAGGACTATGGGCTGGGGCCCGGGACCATGCAGAGGACGGTTATCAGGAGCGCTACACCTGTGTGAGGAGTTGGAAACTCCAAAGAAGCCCGCAGGGTGCTGCTCTTGGCTGGAACCTCTCTCTTCCTGCACAGAGACGGAGGTGACCATTGGGGGACGTGGGGGGCAGAGAACAACCCCTCATGAGGTACTGACCCTAATTTGTCTTGATTGGAAAAAAATCTTGTCACTGAATCTGGGACTTTAAACTTCAACTCTTTCCCCCTTGTCTATTTTAGAGACATTTAAAATGTTTTCCCCCAGTGACATCAAAAGAGGTGCAAATCAGTGGCTTGGGATGAACTAACTGAAAAGTGAACATTGTGAGGCCCTCCAAGCAGCTAATTATTAATGGGTACAATAATTGGATCCAGTTTAAACTGGTTAATATTACTGCTAGAGATTCATTTTTTGAAGTCACTAATGCAATAATAACTAGCCCAGTAGCTGGTTTTCCCAGATTGAAAAAAGCAAAAATACTTCAACCTTAGCCTAAATGTTCATCTCAGACAAAGACCTGTTCTTTGCTTGCTTGAATGGTTGACTGGCACAGGTTACTGTTAGCCCTGTTCCTGTCCCTCAAGTGAGTGACATCTCTGCCTTTGAATGTTCTGGTGGGTGTGAAGAGTAATATTTGCTAAAACAAGTCAAAACCCTTTCGCTCTCCTCAGTGCTGGCTTCTCTCAAAACTTGCCCTGGTTCTGCAACCCTCCACAGGGTCAGCTGGAATCATGTGAGGTGGCGTTAGTGTCCTCATGACAAGGCATAAGCTAGTTTAACTGGTGTACTGTTTCCAGGAATGCCACTGTTCCTGTCTGCAGCTTTCATGCTTCTTGTGTTTCTGAGCTAGTGCCCTTGGTCTGTTCTTTCATGGAGAACATGACTTTCACCAGAAATTGGCAAAGAGGTTTCCTGGTCAGGCAGGCACTGGAAGAGACCTGGTGTTAGTGGGCTGCTGGAGTGCTCCACTTCCTCCTCAGCATTTATATGTGCAAAGACCCCAGCCTTTAGAGTTAACCCTTCTGTGGATGAAGGCATTGTTCCAGCAAAGTGCCGCAAGCACCCATGTACTCTGCCAGCTTTGTGAGCAAGTCATGTCCTCAGAGAATGGGCCATAGACCCTCTAGTTTCCCCGAAGAGGTGGCTGAGGAAGATCCAGGAAGCTACAGGCTAGGCAGGGTGGGATAAGCAATGGACAGTCCTGGGTATTCAGAGACAGGAAGGGGATTGATTAGTTCTGAGACAGATTTTGCTCCTGGCTTAGAGACCTCAAGTCTCCATTTCTGCCACAGCCTGAAGAAGGATCCGCTCATCTTTCCAGAGAAAACCGTGTAGGTCCTCTTGTCTACTTGCCTTTTGAGCCAGGAATCGTGCAGGGAGTCATTCCTGAAGGTGACAGCTGGAGGTCACACGCACCCCTGCCTGGGAAGCTATGGAGAATCCTGCTCTTAGGCAGGGAAGGAGTACTGGCTTCTTTACAGTCTTTCACAGGACTAGATGGTTCCTAATTTCTCATTTTCTTGAAAATAATGTACCCCTGGGAGAGTCTGGTAATGGTCCTATGTGTTCATCACAAGGAGTCCTAGGAAAGATCTCTGTTTCACAGGGGTGATCTGTAGACATCTCTTGTCTATGATTTCTGCTTGCAGAATAGAACAGAAATTCCCACGGGTGCCCATTAGGGTGACAGTATATCCAGGTGGGGGGCAGGAGTATCTTCAACCCTTTGCTCTCTTAGAACTGGGAGAGAACAGCCATTCTCTGCTGGCCTAGGAGACTGGTATCATGAGAATTTGTTCACAGTGTTCTGTGGAGCTGATCCAACCCCAAGGACATCTGTTTTGGGGTGACTGTTTGGATGGAAAGCTGACATGTGTTCCTCCCCCTGGCTTGCAGCTGCCTTCTAGGCCCAAGGAGCTTAGACGCATGGACGCTGTGTGTAGCTGGACCAGAAATAACTCTGAGTCAGCAGAAAGGCAGCCACGGTCTCTCCATCCAGGGTATTCAGGACAACCAATAGGCTCAGAATTGAGACAGAGACAGAATTCAAGACCTCCATATCCACACGTTACAGAAGCAGACAAAGCCCTAGATTAGACCCTAGTCTGCCTACATTGGACAGAAGAATGTGGACAGCTCTTGGAAACTCTGACAACAGGATTTAATGTGGTGGTTCTTGCTTTTTATGTGGAGGCAACTATAGGAATAACTACAATATCATTGCCTTTGACTGAGATCTTGTACCCCCATGTAGAAATCCCCCTGTGTAGAGCCCAGGAATTCTGCCAGAGGTTAGTCCTAATATTATAAACGATGTTTTTCAAACCAGGAGTCTTGAGGTATCCCAGTCTGGGGAAACCAAGACAGGTAGCTTCTAAGGGTTGAGAACTAGAGACAACTTCCCTCCTCACCCCTGCACTTCTGTACAGGGGCGGGGCGGGGGGTGACGGGGAAGAAGGGAAGGAGAGAGAAGACAAATTTGTGCTCCATCTCCTCGGAGAAAGGCAGGATAGTCCAGCATCCATAGCCTGGCCATAGGCCTGTTGGGCACTGGCAGTGTGGATGGAGTGAGTAGAGGTAGCCCTTACACCACAGCCACTTCCAAGACTGGGGGCGAGAAAAACTAAGGTTTATAACATTCTGGATTTCTGAGAAAGTCACATGCCCTGGGGTAAGGATCCTCTGCCTAGGGGTGGTAAATGCCTTTCTGCCATCCTGGGGCCTAAGCAAATGGAGTGATCTGCAGCACTAAACCACAAAGCTAGTTCCTCTTCCTCTGCCAGTCAGTGTAGGGCTGTCTGTGGGGAACTGTTGTCTGCAGGGAGACTGAATCCAGGACCAGGGACAAGCCTGTGTTCATATCCCAGCTCTTTCAACTTGTTGGCCTTAGCAAGTCTTGAGCCTGGACAAGTCTTAACCTCATGAGTCTCCATTTACCCATCTCAAAATAATGACTACTTGGCAGGGTTGTGTTTGTAAGGCTCCTTGTCTGGTGCGTGCTCATGGTAGGAACTTAAAATATGTTTGTTTTTTAAAAATCCAGTAAGGTTTGATAAGATGGAAAGGACACTTTAGGTGAAACGGCCTGAGCTCAGGGTCAGAGGTAGGTGACGTCCGTCTGCAGAATCTTGGAGGTGAGGGGTTGTCATTGGAGTTGCCGATGAGAGGAATCTGGAAGAACCTGAGAGCCCCACTATTTTGGTTAGCTCTGTGCTGTGACCCTGATGTTGGGTCTGAAAGTCGGTAATGGACTCCTTCCAGAATAAAAGCTTATCCTCAGAGACATTACAGAATAAAACATTTCAGTAAAACACTTGATTGTTAATTTTTTTTTATTTAAATGAATTTTTTTGAAGGAGCAGTGCATCCTAACATTACATAGGTTTAAAGCGTGCATTTTAGCAACTCCACATCAATATGTGTTAAGTTCACCACCACCTTAAAGGCTAAAAATATAAGTTAAAACCAGTAAACATTCAGAGAAGGGACAGATCAGCGCTGCTGGGATAACCAGGGGTAGCTTTGGGCAGTGATAGCTATTCTATGTGGTCTTTAGGGGAAGAGACTCACATTTATTCAGTGTCTTCTGTAGCCTGTCACCTAATCCTCATAAAGCCCCAGGGAGAAGTCTCAGGGGGCCCACCATTCAGGGGTTATTGCTGAGGCTCAGGTTCCACCCCATCATGTTGAGTTCCAAGAACTACCTGCTTTTGGGGGTCACCTGTGAGACTTTTTCACAATACACAACAACGTATCAGTCCATTCGTCCATAAACTCATTCAAAAGATGGAGCCTAGAAATCTGGGTTTTTAATATACAGTTGATATTTTTTCCCTTTGGTGTCTCACCCCAGCTCCAGGTCCTGAAGCCCAGCCCTTTGGCTTTCTATAGTCCACCTGCCAGAGTCTCAGCCACCTGAGCCACCAGGGCTGAACCTATCGCATAGTTGATTGTTTGGCTTTTTACTTTCTTTTATGACCAAAGTAACATGCAGGCACACCCTGGTGGCCTAGTGGTCTAATACACCCTGGAAGCAGTCCCATGTACATCCTAACTTCCCACCTTCAAGCTCCAGGCCCTGGGGGAAAAAATCAATGTGAACAACTAAATAAAAAATAAAGTGCTAAAAGAAATAAAAGAACAATATGCTTATTTTTACAAGTGACACAACACTGTTCTATTAGGGATAAAATGAATATCTGCCACTTCCAAGCCCATTACCCTTTGAAACAATGTTTTTAGCAGTTTGATGCATAATCTTCAATACTTTAAGTTCATAACACATAGTTGCAAATACATACATATGTACATGCATCATTGTTATAAAATTAGAACCACTTATACTCATTACTATACGAGTTTTCTTTTTCCTTTTAACATAAGGATATGGCATATGCTCATCCAGGTAAATGGAGACAGCTTTAACTGATTTCAGAGCAGCAGACTATTCCATTGTCTGAATACCACACATAACACATTTGCCCTCTGAAGAGGAACAGGTTACTTCCTTCCTTCTTCTTTTTTTTTTTTTTTTTTTGGCCACTATGAATAGTGCTTCTGGAATCATCCTTGTGCCTCACACCTTATATACCGGCAGCTTTGTTTCTACACAGTGATGCTGGGTCCTGGTGGTGTATGTGCACATCTGATTTTAATATTTCTGGCTGGAGCAGCTCGCAGAGCAGCCCGGGTGATGCTGATCACAGCTAGGTGTGGGGGGCCATGTGGCTTCCCAGGCCAGAGCAGGAGGGTGTTGAGCCCTGTAAGTGCAGAGAATCTTATTTTTCACTCCCTGCCCCACTCCCCTCCATAGCACTGCCTTTTGAGACCAAAATGATGCCCTACCTTATCTCTAGAACAAGCCTTTATTTAACTGTCTCCTTAGGAGCAGAATTCCTGACTTGAAGCAGCGAAGTATAACTTGTCCTTCAGAAACACTGCTGCTCCCTAGCTCTGGGACCTGGTCAGCAAGCACAGGCCTGTGAAGTTCCCATGGGGGAGAAAATATCGGGGCTGAAGAGAGGAAAGGTGCCTGGGAGAAAACTGCAGGCACAGAAGGGTTGTGTTCTGTGGGCTGGGACTACACCTGGCCTATTGCCATGCACATCCTTGGAGTCCAGCTACCTCTGCATGTGTCACACTCAGGACCACAGGGCACCTGGCTCCTCAGGAGAAAGGGGAGCTTAGGAAAAAGACTCTCTTGGCTGAGCAGACCCAAGGAGGCACTAGGATTAGGCACGATGACATGGCCTAGGAAGTGGAGGAAGTGGCCTGATTAAGGGTCAGGACAGAGGCTTTCAGAGGAAACGATCCCTAGGAAGAACCTGATGTGGCTCTGGTCAGGTTCCACAACTGGCCCCCGCCCGCCGCCGCCCCAGGTCCTCTCCAGATCTCCAGTGAGCATTTTCATTGTGTTGTCTGTCAGAAGGAGCAAGGGGGCCCTCAGACCCCTGCCCTTGGACAAGGCAGAGTTACCTGTTGCTGGGTTGTTTGCTGGGGGCAAGGGAGAAGGTTCTCAAACACCTGCTGGGCCGCACCTAAAGATGAGATCTCACAAGTAGTGCAAAGTGATAGCAGCATGTCCAACATGTCCAACAGTTCAAAGTGCCAGGTGCTACTCTGCAGACTTCACGTGGATTAGCTCTTTACTCCTCAGAACATTTGTTGTTATTTTCACATTGCCTTTAAGAAAACTCAGACTTGGAAAGTAAAGTAATTTTCAAAGCCATAGAGAACTGTAAATCGCAGAGCTGGACTTGAACCCAGGATTTCTGGCTATAGAATCTCTGATCATGTGGCTACACCTGTGTCTGCTCCATGGTCATCTTCCTGTAGCTGCCGGGTCCAAGCAGGGACTCGGCAAACACCCAGTCACTGTGGAGGGATTCAGAAACACGGTGGATATTTGGATAATTGTCCTCCTTTCCTGTTCAGACCACTCTTGTGAGTGAATGCTATTGAAAGCCCCATGATAACATCAGAAGACATTCCTTCCTCATGTGACTCCTTCCTCACCTGCCTGCTCTGTCTGAGATGGGTCCCCTGAAGGAATGGCATGCCCATTAGTGCTCCGTGTTCTCCTGGGAGGTTTCATCTGGTATCTGTGGGCAACCTCTGCTGGATCACCCTCAGAATCCCTGAGGATGGGTTCAGTGGGCTCCCAGGGGTAAGACAGCCTGTCGTGTCCAGAGGCCAGGTGCCTGCCTGCACCAGGCTGCTCTGGTATATGGCAGAGAGAAGCTGAGCAAGGAAATGCTGAAAAGCAGCCTGTCAGCCTCATCCAGTGGCTTTTATTGATAGGATTTCCAAATCAATGACTGGAAGAGATATGTTTAGTGTAATAAAAATTGTTTTTGGCTTAATTTTTGATCCAGGAAACTAGCTCCCCACATTGATTCTAAACTGACTGGGATAGTCCTGACCCCCTCAGGACTGGGGGCTCAGAGCAGATTGAAAGTGAGAAGTAGGAACAAAGGAGCTAGACTAGAGAGTAAGGTGCCTCAGGATCGACCAAGGAGAAGAGCCCAGTCCCTCAGGCCTACATGCATTGTCTGAAAAGGAGATAAATAAGAGGCTAGTAAGATTTCCTCTTTCTGGAGATCAAGCAAAACACTGCTCACAAACAATTACATGATGCCAAGGAAGAATTGTTTATTGAAAAGCTTCTTATGCATAGTTCTATGACATGTAGGTTCCTATTCTTGAAGAATTTACCCATCAGCTGGGAAGGTAAGACAAACACAGCGGGAAGGTCCTTAACATGACAGCCATACATGACAGTTGAGTTCACCAACAGATGTCAAAAACCATGCAGCACAGTGCAAAACGAATGAGCAACCTATGAGTGCTTTTAGAGAAAGCGGTCACCTTGAGCTAGAAGGACTCAGAGATTTCGTACTGCCTGTGGCACCAGGCTGTTGTCCAGTCAGGCAGGGAAAGATGGATAGTACAGTCCAAACTGGAGAGGCAGTAAGAAGCAAGACTCATTGAACAATGGTACAATGAGACTTCTACTAAAGCAATTTCATATGGTTTATGGCATTAGCATGAAAGTGCAGATAACAACTGGTATTTTTAAAAGTTTTATATATATATGTATGTATATATATTTATATACACATATATTTATTTATTCCCACCCCACCCCCCAAGTTGATCCTACAGGGCTCAGGAGCTGTCAGTCTGAAGGTCAGGTCAGGCACTGTATCTTGAGTGTCCTGGGCCCCATGACATACACATGAATATGTGTATGTGTGCTTGTGTGAGCTTTCACAAAATTCCTGATATGAGTTATTTTGTTGCTACTTGCCTCTTTCCCCAAAACAGAGCAAAGGAAATGCATCCCTGTGCCTGGACTCATGTGCTGAGTGGGTTGGGGAAGAGCTAGGAAAATGTATGGGCCTTTATTAGTGTCCTCATTTTGATAGCTGCTCTAGGCCCTCACTTCCTCTCTCCAGCAATGTCTTAGCAGTTGAGTTTGGGTATTGATGTTTGGAATATAGATGAAATTTTTAAGAAGTCTAAGTGTTTCCAGGGAGCCTCATATTACTTTTTGCTTTAATTTTTTACCCCGGGCCTTCAGCTTCATTTATAGACTTATAAAACCACTGTGTTTGGAAACTAGACAAAGTCAAATACTGACTATTTTGGTCAGTACACTGCCTCTTCTAGACAGATCTCTTTTCAGCTTCACTTATTTATACAGCATGCTATCATCTATGCAAATAACAAATTGAACCTCCACTGAGCAGGGGTTTCAGCTGCAGATGGTGCTTATCATATTCGGGGCCTCTCCTGGGTTACAGAGCAATCCAGAAGACAAAACAGTGTTCTGCCTGTGCCTCTTTTGAAGACTAACTTTTAACAGGTAATAGAGATTTAGTTTAGTCATGAGGAAAAATGATTTCATTGCACACCTGGCCCTCGGTCTTTGGGGCCTGTGGCTTAGCCCTTCCCAGGGTCACTAGTTTGTTCAATGAGACCCTTGTTTCAGTCTCACACCCAAGTTTACCCATTGGGACTGCAATAGGAAAATTTGATGTCTGTGTGTCTTGAGAGAAAAAGAGTCAAGGAAGCAAGAATTCTTCACTTCACCAAAACGCTGACTTATGTCAAGACTCTACCAGGGATTGAAGCAGGGACTAAAGGATGGCAGTTTCAGATGGCTTGACTTGCTACAGCTGAAGTCTCCACAGGATTATTGGCACAAATTGATATCCATGCTCAGATACCAGTGCAATGTTGAAATTATTGCATGTTAATTCATGTAATTATTTCCAAAAAATAAAATATGAATGTGATGACATTTCAAACAGTAGTTTTAGCCAAACATCAACACACAAATCACCCTCTCAGAAGACCATCAGGTGTCAGACCCTCCTCTTCCTCTGATTCTGCTTCTTAATGTTTACTCCTCAGACTCTGTGTGAACACATGAGGGTGCTCCTGTGCTCAAGGCAATTCAAGAAAAATAAAGATCAAGACATTGAGTCAACCCCAGGCACAAAGGCACTTCCTGTTACTTTATTATTGTAGGATATTATGTATTAATATCAATATGCTATAGCTGACTTATTTATCAAGGTGTGGGTTTATTTTAATTTTCCTTGAGCTATGTTGTCTCTTGAATCATGAATTTTTGTCTTTTATCAGTTCTGGAAAATTCTCGGGTTTTTTTTTTTTCAATTATTTTCCGTTTTTCTCCCCTGTACTACTTCATGGGTAATTTCTTAAATTATACCATTCATTTCATTTATTCTGTCTTTAACTGTATTATATCCAATATCAATTTGGTTCTCTCTCAAATTAGCTTCATTATTCTTAATAGTCACCTGTATCTTACTCAGCTTTGTGATTTCGTTAGTTATTTTTTAAATATTCCACATAGAACTAATCTATATTCTTGTCTTACAAGTCTATTATCTTCAGTAATTGGAGGTTTAAATCTGTCTCTATTTCTTCTATAGACACCCATTCATAGTACTACCTGTGTGCTTAATAATCCTTGGCTAAAAGCTTATTGCTTGATCTTAATCTGTGGGAAATCAGAGCCTACACCGAATATACTTTCCTTGGAATTTGAGTCTCCTTCTGCTAGATCCAGGGACTGGGTGTCTGCTGACCGTGGACCACTTTAGTCCCTCTCAAGTGTCCTAGCACAAAGTAGAGCCATAGACTCAGTTCCCCACCTCACTATTATCATCCTGACCGTAGTGCTCAGTGGGGATCACCCTCAAGCTAACTCAGACCACTTGACTTGTTACTCTGAGTTCAGACACCAGTTCATTTAGATGAGTAGAGAGTGGTCCTCAGCGATTTCCTCCCCTCTTACAAACCCAGCAATCTGTCCTCTTCAGGGTCTAGTTGTTGTGAAGTGTCAGGAAAGCACCCGATCTATCAAACAGACAGAAGTGGAAATCCTCTATTTTTGTTTCTTTTTCCTTTATCATATTACTGGAGAATATGGTCTGGACTTTTCAGGCAGTTTGACATTCGCAGTGTCTGTATCTACCCAGACATTCCCAAGTACTGTAAAGGGGCCAGAAGAGAAAGGAAAAATGAGAAAAACAACAATTAAAAAAAAGCCTCAAGAGGCTCCTACAATTCTTTCTCAAGGCTATTGATCTCTACTCTGCAGTTAAGGGTCATCTTCTGAGGCTAATAGTTTCTCTGCCTTCGACACTCATCCAAGAGGAAGGATGGCCAGTGCCTTCTCTAAGCTGCTTACTGGTCGCAATGCTTCTCTGCTATTTACTACCTTGGGCACCAGCGCCCTGACCACCGGGTACCTCCTAAACCGGCAGAAAGTGTGTGCTGAGACCCGGGAGCAGACCAAGCTCTTCCCTGCAAGGTAAGTCCTCTTGGCTCTATAATAGCATCCAATATGAACCAGAAATACACATTCCTGGAAACTGTCATCAAGCCTTCCTCTTTTTGCCTTGGAGAAATTGTTATCAGCAAATATATGCTCACATCCATCCACAAGCCAAATCCATGGAAGGTGGAAGGGTTGATAAAAGAAAGAATTGGCTTTTTCCAGAGCTTAACTATTGAGGAGAATAGCAGACTCCTGTTCCCAAAAGCCACCAGCCATCTCATCTGAGCCCTGAGCAAAGACAAGGCTTTTACTAGGGAAGCAGGAAGTATGGTAGGGGATGGAGGTGGGGTGTTTGTGTGTAGAACACGGAGAGGGTACCAGGATTCATGTCAGCAAGATGTATTTGAGGGGGAAAAAGAGTTTCTTTAATTGTTTCATGAGTGGAAACTTTTGGCCTCCTTTGAAGTCAGACTGCAATTTTTTGAGACTCATTAAGTATAGTGACCTATGGCAAGTACAAGGAGGTGTAACTTCACCATTCCTGCCTGGAGCTTACAGTCTAGGTGAATGGAATAATAATAGTTAATATTTACTGAGAACTTTTATGTTGGTTATGCACTTTACCTGGAGTACCTGTTTTATTTATCTTAGCATCCCTTTGCGATGAAATAGAGGCTTAAAAAAATAAGTAACGCCCAAGTTCACAGAGCCAGTACTGCCAAATGCAAATCCAAGGACCCTGATTCCAGACCCATGCCTCATTCAGTGCCTTTTGGAAAAGGTGATGTTCTGGTACTGATTTCAGCCAGTACTATGCCATCCTTTAAAGCAGATGGGAAATAGAGGAATGACATGAAGACAGACGTGTTTCCTTAGCGCTTGAAACTTTGCCAATGATGAGACATCACTGAATAGAGTTGGAATGCAGTGATGATTTTAAGGGGCCCATTATATTCTGATGTGGATAGGAGACACAGGGAAACCTGTGGTATTTCTCAGAGTCAAAAAATGGCTCTTGTGGGAATGAGGACATTTGAGGAAATTACTATGACCCACTAGCTACCCCCAGGAACTCCTGAGATGAGATTACCTGTGTTTGAACCCACGGTGGTCCTGAATTCCCTATTCTTCAACCAGGACATATCCCAGGGTAAGATGGCATCCCATTTGATTTCTTTCTATGTATTATTCCAACAGATACTACTGGATGTCTGTTTCAATAGCAGGCATTGTTCTCCACAAAGCAGACAAAGTCATGGAGATTGCATCATTGACAGAGGAGTGATAAATAACTGAATCTCTGTAATTCTACCTGCAGGGTTTCTAGTCTCCCCACCACAGGCCTATGGGGGCTGAACTATGGCTCTTATATTTTACAAAGGTTTTGGGTTAAAAAAAATTCTACATGATTCTAATTTATTTTCTAATTATTTTTATTCCATCTCCTCTTTACGTGAACAGGAGCCACAGGTTCTGGGCTCCTGAAGCCAGCATCAGGAGACCCTTAGACAGGGCTAAGTCCCTTCTCTGACAGTCAGGGACTTTATTTTTTAAAGTCTGCTTTACTTAAGTCATGATTCTTGGACATGACTCCAGCCCAGTTTCCTTGTGCTGGTTGGCTGAAGAGAGCCTGTGGAAGGATGGCTACAAGCAAACCCCTTTCCTAGGCCCTTCCCACAGTGCTGCCCACTGACAGCTGTCTCCTCCTCGTGCAGTGCAGACTACCCTGACCTGCGTAAGCACAACAACTGCATGGCTGAGTGCCTCACCCCGTCCATCTACGCCAAGCTCCGCAACAAGGTGACACCCAGCGGTTACACCCTGGATCAGTGTATCCAGACCGGAGTGGACAACCCCGGCCATCCCTTCATAAAGACCGTGGGCATGGTGGCTGGTGACGAGGAATCCTACGAGGTAAAACTACTGGCCTCTGGTTCCAGAGCATGTGTGTCCCCGAGTCCTTCTCCAGGGCCAGCTCTCTGCCTTCTCAGAAAGCTCTCCCATAAGGGAAGCCAGCTTCAGTGAAACATCTGGCATTCTAGTTGCTCTCTGGAACAATGGGTGTATGGCTTCCCAGGGTCAGTTCTTCCCTTGCTACTGTGCTCTATCCTTCCTCGTGGAGAAATGAGTTGCATGACAGGACTCTGCATTTTTCAAGGGGATGAATTGGTGCAGAAAAAAATCTTGGTCTATTTTATTTTATTGGTAATGTATATTTACCTATATGGCATTAGAAGATGATGTGGTTGTGGCTGGGTATGACTCAAAGGAGAGGATGATTCTGTGTTTTAGTTTGGAAATTACTGATGACACACTACTCGTTCATTAAGTCTCTTGGAGAAATCCCATGATCTCCTCACCTTCATCCTCAGTGCAGAAGCACAGGGCGGTCATTGGCTAGCAGAGCTTATCCACCATAAGCCCCTTTCCACAGGGCAACCACTAGTCATGACCAAGGCCTCCAGCCCTCCTCCCTCAGGTCACCTTCCTTGAGCAGTTCCTGGGGAAGGCAGCCTTCCAGAGGAGGGAGGGGGCCATCTTGAACGGATAAGACTGGCAGCTCATTCACATCAACAGTGCACTGGGCTCCGCGGACCCTATGGCCTTCCCCTTGTCCACAGCTCACAAATGCTGCATCGTGCTCTGTTAGGACTCCTGTGTTGTTTGTTGGTGGTGGTGGTTTTTTTGGTTTAAAAAAAATAGATTTTGCATGAGTTTGGGTTGGGTGGGGAAGTTCTTCACAGGATGAGCATTTCCCTGCTTTGCCTGAACTGTTGCTGTGCATTTTTTTTCTGGTACAGTTGATTTTGTATGAATTTATTATTTTACTTAAACTCTAGAATTTGACCTTCCTTTTTTAACCACAAAACCACTTAGCCTCAGATCTCGCACCTTTTTTTTGGATCGCATAAAGGCAAGAGCCTCTGGGGAAACCTTTCATATTCTTAAACGCAAGATTTCCTCACTCGGTTGATGGCAGTGAGATTAGCAGAATTACTAAGGAATCAGTTAAAAGGACAGTTCTGCAGCCCTGCCCTCTCCCACGGGACAAGTACCTTGGTATAGCCTATCATCATCATCATCATCATCATCATCATCATCATCATCATCATCATCATCATCATCATCACCACCACCACCACCACCACCACCACCAATCCACTCTCCCCTCACTTCCTAGATGGTAGTACTGAGAATGTCAGAGTACACCTTTGGCCCTTAAGGTAACAGGGGGCAAGCGAAAAGAACACTCTTAATAGATGAACCGTTTTCAAAATAAATAGAAGCACCTTCCTCTTACAGGTGTTTGCTGAGCTTTTTGACCCCGTGATCAAGCTGAGGCACAATGGCTACGACCCCAGGGTGATGAAGCACCCCACCGATCTGGATGCATCCAAGGTGGGCTCCAGACCCCCTTCCCTCCCCGTGAAGCTGGCACAGCAGGGTCCAAGTTGAAGAGCACCTGGGAGAAGAGCCCCCTTGGGCAAATGCCCTTGAAAGCACATCCTAGTTCTTGGAGGGCCACTGAGGAGGTTAGAAAGGCCCAAAGCCTTTTCCCCGCCCTAATAGGTACAGCTAAGGTAATGTTGGTCATTGGAACATTAAATCTTTCCTAAAGAAATTACTTTTCATCCCAAACCTAGTGGGGTAAATGATACCAGATGGCCCTGTGTCAAGTCATTCTGCCCTTACTGTGCTAATAAAGCTCCTGCTCCCAGAATTCTGGAGTGTGTCCAGCATGTGCTGGGACAAATGAGCACAGTGTCTGAGGGTCCTCTGCAGGGGACATGGCAGTGTGTTGGGACCAATTGTGGTTGGGACTTAGTGCAGTGACCCAGTGTCTGTTTTCCAGGTCACCCACGGGTTGTTTGATGAGCACTATGTGCTGTCGTCCCGGGTGCGCACAGGGCGCAGCATCCGCGGGCTGAGCCTGCCGCCGGCGTGCAGCCGGGCTGAGCGGAGGGAGGTGGAGAATGTGGCCATCACGGCCCTCGAGGGCCTCAAGGGGGACCTGGCTGGCCGCTACTACAAGCTGTCGGACATGACAGAGCAGGACCAGCAGAGGCTCATCGATGTAAGTGGGGCTCTGAAGCACACTCAGCTGCTGGGGGTGATGGGTGTCACCCAGCTCTCACCTGCGCAGTGAGAGGCCTCTTCCTCAGTGCAGGCCTCGGCCCTGGCCTGGCTGGAGCTTCAGTTTATTCAGCATGAGGAAGGAAGATGAGGTCTTGCAACTTTAGGTGAAGCCACAGAAATAGTGTTTGGATAAAATTTGCAAAGGAAACGCCAAGAATTTGGGACTTGGGATTAGGATCTGTAGGTAGGGGTGAATGAAGAAACCCCTTGCTTGTTGTAAATGGGAACAGCTGGGAGTGGAAAGCCTGTCCGTGCCTGCAACATGGTCTCCATGACATCCAAAGAAAGTCCTGGAAGCTTGGAAAATCTGGAAAGGAAATTCTGTGTAGAAGGTCTGTCCCAACTTACATTAGAACAGCCTCTGGGTTTCCTGCTGCCTCCAAGTGTCCTCCACAGTTCCACTCTGGCACTGGGGTAGACAAAACCCAAGTCCCTTCTGTATTCTCTCCATTTCACAGCTAAAGCAGGACGGTATCTTCAAAAGTAACTTTTACTCAACTCCAAGGAAAAGCAGAAGCAAATTGTCATTTCGGAAGATGCAGTACCCCCAAATAGCCCCATTTCCAAACCAAGTAGGCCAGCTATGTATGTTCTGTGAGCCTCACTCTTTTGGTATCTGCCAACCCTGAGATAGAGCAGACCCTCCTCTCCATCAAATAGCCATTTATGGTTTCCAGCTTGAGGGAAACACTGTTTCCTGGACAGTGATCGTCTGCAGTCTATCCTGGCTCAAGTCTCAGACCTCTTCATCTTCTTACAGATTATAGAAACACTTCCCTCCTTAGTTTCACTTGATTTCTTACATCAGTGTAATCATATCTGAATATATGGTATCCATATTCATATTCTTACTATGTATACACACACAAAAAATAAGTCAGTCTCTTAACACTGATTTTGATGTGGAGGCCAGTATACTGGAGTGATTAAAGGCCCAAGCCTGTGACCATATGCATCTAAGTTTGAATCTGGTCTTAGCCTCTTCCTAGCTCTGTGATAGTGGGTAGGTTATTATTATTATGTTTTAATTTCTCTGAATATGTTTTTATCACCTATAAAATAGAATGATTATACTTACCTCAGTGCTGTTGTGAGAATCAAAAGAAATAGAAGTATGTAGGATATAGCCTGGCATATAGTAAGTATCAATTAATGGTGACTTCTTATTTCTATATCATTATTTTACATCTTTAATACTTCTTAAAATGAAATGAATGATAATAATACAGCAGTAATGCTAGAAACATAGAGAATGGTGGCTGTGTAGAACAGACTTTTCCAGAGAGCTTCCCTGAAACTGCTCACTGCAGAGGGTTGGTGCTGATGTCAGTGTTTTTCTTCCTTAACTGCAAATGTACATTAGAATCATTTGAAAAGCTTTTAAAATACCAATATCCAGGTCACATCCATTATAATTAAGTCAGAATCCCTGGGGGATGGGTTTTTTTTTTTTTAATAATACAAGGAAGACAGCCAAAATGGAGAACCACTGCTATGAGAGCTCCGCCATGAGTAGGGCGTTGAACCTTGACCATATGGCACTTGTGTCTGATCTCATCAGTTTTTCCTCTCTGCTTTGTCCCTTTTGGCCTGCAGGATCACTTTCTCTTTGATAAGCCAGTATCCCCTTTACTAACATGTGCTGGGATGGCCCGTGACTGGCCAGATGCCAGGGGAATCTGGTATGGACATAGTGTTTTCACATTTGTCATGTGTGCAGAGGATCTCCTTCAGATCACCTGCTTGTTCTAACCTGAGGTTGCTGTGACCTGCACTTGACAGCATGCGCAGCTTGAGTTAAATGAAGGAGAGTTCATAGAGTGTATGTGTGTGTGCGTGCGTGTGTGTGCACGCACACGTAATGAAGTATTGTGATGTTTCAAAGATGAGTAAGAATGTTAGCTGGTTTGCATTAGTTATGCATGAGAAACAAGACTATACATTTTAAGAAAATAACTTCATATTAGAGAATCTGTTTCATGACATTAAAAAAAGCAGAAACTGAACAATAAATATTGAGGATTTAAGCTCAACCCTGTGAGGAAGAATGGACAGCAAGTGTATACATATTTTACCTTGGCCAGTAATCCACTCTGATTCCTGTACCTTGGTAGGTTATAATACTACCTGAAGGTGCTGAGATAAAAGTGTTCATGATCAACTGCTCAGTGGGGGTGAATAGGCAGAATCTATATGTGAAATCTTCTGTACCCCAAATATCTTGGGCTGTGGGCAAAACCTTTTTTAAAAAATACCACAGAATCTTGGTTGAATCTATTAGGAGACAAAATACTTCAGTTAGCATTGAAGTCAATTGTAATAGTTGAATTATTGTCATCCTAGTCTGAGGAACAGGGAGATTATATTTTTGTTGGGCGAAAACGTGACATCTTTACAGGCTGGAGTTGATCTTATTGTTTATTCTGCCAAGGTAACATTATTTTGCAGTACTTGTTCAACACAAGAGAGTAGGGCCATCTAGGAAATGAGGACGGTGAAATGAAGCAATCAAGCTACAGAGGTAATGGGAATTTTCGTGTGTTGAAACAAAATGTAATTAACACTCAACACCATATTTCTCTCTTCATTAGGCATAATTATGACAAGACATTTCTCATCTGGATAAATGAGGAAGACCACACCAGGGTGATCTCTATGGAAAAAGGAGGCAATATGAAAAGAGTATTTGAACGATTCTGTCGTGGACTAAAAGAAGTAAGATGAGATTCTGAATGTTCATTAAAATGAAGTCTCTGTTTTTCATTCTTGAAGGGTGATTTCCAAGATTGGGCTATTTTTTTCCTAGGGTCATTGCACTCTTTGGGGATAGAATTTCCAGGGAAGTGCTTCAAAATATAGATGACTTAGTTTTGGTTTTAGCAAGTTCTTATGTTTCCCTCCCCGTATAAAAACCTGGGGGGCATTTGTGGATTTTGTGTTATTTTTTATTTCTTTTACATTTCTCTTGGCTTTTCTAAGCATAGAATAGTACAGGATTTATCTATGATCATAAGTAATTTGACTATAGACTTACCTATATTCTTCTACTACCCTCACATGAAAAAAAAATTAAATGATATTTATTGACAGCTTAGTATATGCTAGATTATGTGTTAAATGCTTTGCATGAGTCATCTGATTTAATTGGTCTATTTTAATTTTCTCATAGAAGAGGTATCATTTTCTATAAAGTACTATAAATTTACCTAAATTTTATCTGTGTCATATGTGTGTGTGTGTGTGTAGTACACATCTCTCCCGGATATTTGGGATGTGCAGAATGAATGGCTATTTGAGAACTCTCATTTGTTCACTCTCGTAGGTAGAACGGTTAATCCAAGAACGAGGCTGGGAGTTCATGTGGAATGAGCGCCTGGGATATATTCTGACCTGCCCTTCAAACCTCGGCACAGGACTGCGGGCTGGTGTCCACGTTAGGATCCCCAAGCTCAGCAAGGTAAAGTTGTGTAGCCACTGGTCCTGTTGGACTGCCATGATCAACTCAGATGTGTTTTCTTTGTGGAGGGAGAATATGTCATTGCCTACTGTCACTTTCTGTACCTGTAATAAAATATAATGAGAAATGGCTAAGATTGCCTCAGACGACATGTGTATCAGTTAGTGTCAAAGGTTAAAAAACTCTAAGAAGGGAATGTGACTTCAAGAACAAGAAGTTTAAATTCTCCCTCATGAACAAATCCAGATGAGATAGGCGGGCTGCTCCGCTCTGCTTTCTGGGTTTCCTTCTATCAGCTTTGTGTCTGCTGGCACAGAGCTCCTCAGACTTCAGCGTGCATCAGAATCACCCACAGGCTTGTAAAAGCACATTGCTAGACCCACGTGCAGAATCTGCATTTCTAACAGGTTTTCAGGTAATGCTGATGCCACTGGTGAGGGAACAGCATATGGAAGAGCCCTGTCTTAGGGCATTGTCTCCTCTGAGGCCACAGTCAGGCCTCATATTCCAGCATGTAGAAAGGGGGGCAGCCATGTGGCTGTGTCCATGTAAAGATTTAAGGTCTCGGCCTGGGAGTGGCACACATTACTGCTGCTGTGTCAGGGATAGAGCCAGTGTCCGTGTCCGCAGCTCCACCTGTGAACGATGAAGAAAAAGGATTCTGGTGGGCAACTAATAGTTTCTGCTATAGGACACCAAGGACATCTAATGCTTTAATTTGAGAAAACATGCTTTCTGCCCCCCCAAAAGTATGTTTTTTATATTTTATTTATTTATATATTATTTATTTATATATAGTTTACATTGTATTTATATTTTTATATTAAAAATTCCAGTGTTAAAATTATCTGATGTAATTTAACTTCATGTTTTTAATTTTATCAGTGACGACTGTTAGACATTGCATGATAAACTTACCAAACATGGCTTCCAGATAGCAGATCAGCTATCTTCTAGGAATCTGACCTTGGCCAAGTGAATGCTTTGAGCCTTAGTTTCTTCATCTATGAAATGGGGGTTAAAGCAATATCTACTTGATGGGATTGTCATAGGGTTTAAAAGTTCCAACATCGTCCTGGTACTTAATAAATATGAACTGTTACTGTCTCCCATTATATGTCTTTTCTAAGTAAATGTACCAATGATGGTAAAACAAGTTTGCTTCTTATGACACTAAGTATTCTCCCTTGTCTTAGGATCCTCGCTTTTCTAAGATCCTGGAGAACCTACGACTCCAGAAGCGTGGCACGGGTGGTGTGGACACCGCAGCAGTGGCCGATGTGTACGATATCTCCAATATAGATCGAATTGGTCGATCAGAGGTAATGTCTCTCACTTTCTGAACACGAGCTAACAGTCAGCCTAAGAGAAAGAGGGAATAGGGAAGTAGCCCGAATGGCCCTACTTATTCACAAAATTCAAGACCTTCTCTTTATCCAGTGACCATTTCATTTGGTAATTCAGTCATGCATCATTTGTCAACAGGGATACATTCTGAGAATGTTAGGATTTCATCATTGTGCCAATATCTCAGAATGTAATCGCACAAACCCAGATGGCACACACCTGCCACACACTTGAGCTATATGGTCAGCTTCTCGGGACCACTGTCACTAGTGCAGTCCATCCTTAACCAAACAGGCAGTAAGCATTGCATGACTGCACTATTCCTCCATGGAGAGTAACTGCATAAAGGTAAGCACAGTGTAAGCTGAGACTGTATAGGCAAGTCAAAGAACTCACAGTGAGACTATTGTCACCTACCTGCCCCTGAAAGCTCTTCCAGCATCTTAAGCAGCAGGGGCTCTATTATGCTAAAGGACAGTATGTTTGATCACAGTGAAGTCGCAGAACATGTGTGCTCTGTCTCTGAGGGTGGTAAAAGAGTGGAATTTCTCTTGATTATGTATTTCCTTTGGTGCAGGTCACATACTATTATCTTCACTTTTGCGCTTTTAGGTATTTGATTGTTTCTAATTGATTGCTTTTATTTTTTAAAGGCTAAAGACAGCAAGTAAGGTATGCATTCAGTATGTATAAAATTGTGTTCCTAAGATAATCCTGAGGATTCTGTGAATACAAAGGATGAATAGGATTCATAAACTTTATTCAGGCCTGGAGCAATGCATGAGATGAAGTATAAAGAGTAGATTTATAGGACATGCAGCTGAATCCTAAGCAAATACCAATCTCACTAAGTCATACCTATCTATCTGGATGTGGTCCCATTGAACATATTATATGCCCACCATTAACTTAACAGCCTTTTCTTATAACATAAGTATTAAGAGATTTTGGATTGTCGATGCTCTTTCTTTTTCCCTGTCAACTTTGAATATATCATTGCCTATTGATATTTATGCCAATAAAATGATGAAAGGAAAGCAGAAAATACCTAAAACAATTAAATAAGCTTGTATGCTACCAGTATGTTTGGTAAAGTACTTGAGGATGAAGCACCTAGAAATAACTTCTGAAATGCACTAAATAGTGAAAAAAGAAAATCTAGAGCCTTGTCAGTCTGCTTCTAATATTAATTGAATTTTTATTACTGGAAAGCCAGGTAGTCATCATTTCAAAAAATTTTTAACTGTAAGTTAATAGGTGATACTTATAAACACTAGAAAAATGCCATAAATACTAAATAATAAAACCATTTATTGAACCTAACCACCCTGAGATTAGCTATTGTGAACATTATTGTAAATTACCTTCCATGTTTGAAATTATTCAGAAAGCTTTTTTATAAAATTTAGTATTGATAACATATTCATCATTAGGATAGCTTTCATCCACAGAATTATATAATTATGTAGTAACACTAATATTAAATATTAAAAGTAAAAATTTTTAATGATAGTATAGTAAACAGTCTTTATTATTTCCCTTGATTATTTGATATTTTGTTTAGCTATCTCTAGACATAACTCTAATCACAACTCTGGTTATTTAATTGGGGTCTATTCCTAAGAAAATAATTCTAGAGACCCTTACTGATGACCAAGAGTCCTATCAAATTTACACCAAGATAGAGTTCCACTGGCAGTGAATGAGAGACTCATTTCATCATATCCTCATCAACACTGAAGTGGGTCAGTTGGATAACTAGAAAGTTTGTGTTTCTGTGATTAGTAATGACTAATTTCCTAAACTAGTTCTCAGAGTCTCAGGTTCCTTTCATGTGAAAACAGGTAGGGAGGGGGTTTGAACTCTGTTATGCCTACAGTGTGTTCAGCTGTGCCACTGTGTAGCACAAACATGATTTCTTTGCCAAGCATTTTATTTTCAACAGTTTTTCAGAAAGATGTCTACTTATGTAAATAATAACATCTGAAGTATCGCGTAGGCAGTGTTCAAATAGCTTAGCAGCAGGTCTGAACTGAGAATCAGGTCAAAGACCAACACAAGGCAATCACTGTAGTTTTTACTTTTAGATAAAAATCTCTTGTTTTTTAGCAGAGATTGATGGGAAGAAATGTCTGAGATGCAAAGAAAAGGTTTTCATATATATAAAAAGTTCTTACAAAGTAGGACCTTCGCTTTAAAGAAAGATAGAGAGAGACCCTGTAATACCTCTGCTTCCCATCTCTTACAATGATCATCACATACCTCTCTCCCCACATCCTTAGGAAAATAACAAGGAGGAATTTGTTTTAAGTTCATCTAATGTGGCAAGTTCTCATTTATCCCAGTATCATTCCTATTGCTCAATGCCTTGCATGCGTCTTCTTTGCAAATTAATCATCTTCTTTATTATCAAAGGTTGAGCTTGTTCAGATAGTCATCGATGGAGTCAATTACCTGGTGGATTGTGAGAAGAAGTTGGAACGAGGTCAAGATATTAAGGTGCCACCGCCTCTGCCTCAGTTTAGCAGAAAGTAAAATTCCCTTTTCCAGATTTTATAAATCATCTGTCTGCTGGTGTGACAGACAGAAAGAAATCTATACTCTGAGAGTTTTTGTAGATTTGAAACGTGTAAAATTGTAGGTCCTTTCTATCTTTACAATAAAACTCTCCTTAATCTCTTTGGTTTGTTTCCCTGATTTTTTTTTTTTTTTTTTTTCTATGCTACCAAGAAGGACAAACACTTTCCACTACAAATAGCAGGATATTTTAAGGCAATGATAATATTTATAAAACCACTTACTTGCAAATTTAGAAACTCTCTCACTATCTAGTTGCAACTGTAGTCAGCCCTTAAAAAAATTCCTATGGACAACTTTGGGAAACTAATATCATAATTTTCTGGTAAACGTAGAGACAGGAGATTCATTTCTCTTGAAAATGTGGAAATAAAGACTACACAAATGAGGCCGAGGCTGTTTATTCAGTGCTTGCTTTATCAAGGCAGTTAGCTACCATCACTTCTCTTTTGTAGAAACTCAATGATATGCATAGGAGATCTTTAAGGTGAAAAAAAGGAGAGGCTTCAAGTATGCTCTGACTGGGGTTGTATGCATGGGGAAACTGGAGGCAGGCTAACTAGCAGCAGGGCATGCTATGTCATTGATTTAGGGAGCATTTTTTACTTTCTCTGGTTCGTTCTAAGTTGGAAGCAGGAGCAAAGATGAAGGAAACTGGCAATCACTGACCAAGCCTAATCTCTGGACTGATGACTGCAGAGATTGTGGTTTCGCTTCCTGAACTGGCTGCTGCAGACACTTAGGTCAGAGTTCTGTTGTCATAAATTGTCCGGCTATTGTCTGCTTGTATATTCAATCTCTCAAGACCAATCGAAGTCGGAAATATTGAAGATGTGTATAGAATAATCTGAAACTTGAAGTCTTTTCTCAGCGTCCATATCCTTATCTAAATCTTGTTATTCTTTTCCTTCCATCCTATGATGTCTGTAACCTGAAGGCGATGATAGAAGAGATGGAAACAACTAATTCTGTAGCAGGTTATGAAATTGTATTCCATGCAAAAGAAAAATATTGTGATGTTGAACAACAGTCATGAGAGATCAAGTTCTGCATTCTAGAAGTAAGTGAGCACTATAGGTACTACAGTTAAAATAAATTACAACTACAATGTGAACATTTGTCTTCCCACTTGCTGTATTGAGAAAAATAAAGTATAAAGAGACTGCACTTGTACTAGTGCTAATAGGCACCACAAGAGATTTTGAGTGACAAATATATATGGTAAAAATTTGGAAGAAATGACACTCAGTATAATTCAAGATATCATGCTAAGGACCCACACGGGATTGGGTGGATGGGTGTTCTACTTAACAGTGCTTGTAGACAAAAGAGGGATTAGAACCTCAGGCAGTAACTGACACTTTGGTGACAGAGGGATACAACATAGAGAAGACTGGTGTCATGGCCAGACACATTGACTCCACAGCCACATTGCTTGGCTACAAGTCTAAACTCTCCATAAGTGACATTAAATGATTTACTTTGTCTCTAGTTGCCTCTCTGTTTCCTTTGTATAGAATGAGAACGATGACAATGGCTGTCTTATAGTGTTATTGGGAGGATAAAACCAATGTTTATAAAGTTCACTTAGAGGTACTTAACACATTGTAAGTACTATGTAGGTGTTCCCTGAATAAATAACAAAAACAAATCACTATTATGGAGTAATTATCTCTGAGTATCCCATAAAATATTCTTTAGGACAAACTAACAGAACTGATCATGCCTCTTCTGAAAATTCTTGAAAGTGGTAAATGAAGACAACTTCCTAAAGAAATGTAAGCATAAACGTGCTGAAGAGATTAGATAAAGACATATCACCACATTTCTTTTTTTATAAGAAAAAAGGAAAAATAAGCACTGGCATAAAATTGTATGACTACAGATATTCAAAACAAGTAAGTCTTATAATCAATACATGTCTCAAATAACATTGTCAACATCATTAATGAAAATGAACTATCCAAGGTACCAGAGAGTTTACTCCCTATCTCCAATTTTGTTTGTATTTTTAATTAATTCATTTCTTATCTTTAGCCATTAGTTCCATTCAATAACCACACTCACATTTGCATTAAATATTGGCTTGCCACAGACTATTAGTACTTAATCTTTAAATTATTTTATCTACATTGAAACTCTTGATTTGTGGTACTGTTTGACTTTCATTGCATTACCAGCAATGTACTCACAAGTGACATTTTAAGAATAATAATTAAAGACAGTCATTTAAATGTCTACAGTGTCTAAAAGTCTAAGTAGACACTCAATCTGGCATCTTATTTTTCGTTGAAATTCTCCATATTCATCAAATATCCTTCTCTGACAGTTCTTCAGATAACTTTAAAATTATGTAATAGCTCTTAAGTTGGATAAAAAAATTATCCTTTCTTCTCAAGCATTGCCAAGCATTTGAAGGACATGAACCTGTTTGCAAAAGCTGGTGTAAGTTATAATTTTGCCAAAAGTAAAAAGCACATTGGCAACATCACAGTGAAAATAAAAGACCTTTTATGTGAAAGATGAGTCAATTAGAAGAGATAAAGACAGTTCTAACTATAAAAATTTTAATTACATACCTTGTCTTTCTTTTTTTAAATTAATTTTATTGAAGAGACATTATAACATTGTATAGGTTTGATTTGTGCATCATTATAAATCAACATTTGTATATAATAGTTTACCACCACCAGTTCGATTCTATTCTTCACCATATAATTGATCCCCCTCATACTCTTTGCCTTCCCTCTTCCCTTTCTGTAACCACTAACTTGATTTTATAGACTTTTTTGTTTGATTTAGTTCATTTGTTGGCATGGTTTCTCTGCATAGCACGTATGAGTGAAATCATGCAATGTCTGTCTTTCTCCTTCTGGCTTATTTCATTGAGCATAATTCCTTCACATTTCATCCATGTGTCGTAAATGACAGGAGTTCATGTTTTGGAGAGCAGAATAGTATTCTCTTCTTTACTCAGTCCTCTACTGATGGTGCGTGCCTTATCTTTCAGCTAAAGTAGTCGTGGTATGCAGTAGTTCCTCTTTACGAAGATATAGTTCAATTAATATTCATGAAGTAGTGATGTGAATAGAACGTGGTTCTGAGACTCAGAACCTTTTAAATTTCCTATATTTCTTGCATCTGAGGCAGAATGTAGTTAGAATAGACTTTGATGGCTTAGAAATCATTCTACTTCTCTTCCATGGAGAGAAGAAAATCATGCGTCCTTGACTTCTGGGCTGTCATCCGTGTTTGCTGTGGCACTAGCTATTCTTTCTCAAGCTAAAAGTCATCAAAGAACATGTTTTGAGAGCAGCCAAAAGTAGTTGTATTGAAGTCAAAATATTTGTCTTAAATTCAATTCACTCACTAATCAGCTGTATGACCAATGTTGTTGAACTTAATAGTTTCGGTTTCACTTGTAAAATGGCAAGAATTCTTATCTTACAATGTTTTTGTGATGTTTAAATAATATAAGGCAGAGAGTTACATTTTTTTCTTTTACCGTAATCTATGGGAAGAAATATATTTTATATTAGAACCCAGTATACACTTACATGAATGTTTTAGCAAGTGTGCATGTGTAAGTATGTCAAACCCAAATAAAAATATCATGTAAAATATTTGTTTTTATTATTTAAAATACACTGATATTTTTCTATTCTATACTATTTTTAGTTTTTGAAGTGCTGACTGTGACTCACTAAATTAATTTCACAACATACTGAATAAAATTCATTCACATTTTGGATGCTATCTTAATAAACATTAAATTTCTCTCTCTTCTCTTTTTCTTGCCTCTTTAAATATTTTGCTTCGCTGATTTTTGATTTCCATGCTTTTTATTGAAAAATCCATGACTCACAAATGCTTGTCCTTATATATGTTTTGTGTCATTTTCCTTTGGCAGTTGACAAGATTTTCCAGAAGTTTGTTTATAAAACGCCTAAGTGTTTGGGTTTTTTCACATTTATTCTATTTGACGTTCACTGAGCTACTTGAACATACAGATTTATGTCTTTTACCTCTTTTGGGAAGTTTTTTCCATCACATTTTCAAAATCTTTTCTGCCTCATTCTGTTTTCTCTCTCTGGGACTCCACGTAACAGTATGCTGAACTTTTTCTTTTGCTTCAGGATCTTGGGTGTCCATTTTAAAAAGAATTTTCCCTTTTTCAGTTTATTCAGTCATTTGTCTCTCTTTTCTTCAGTTTGGATCATTTCTTTTGATCGATCTATAAGTTCATCAGTGTTTTACTCTCTCCAGTCTGCTGTTGAGCACATGCAGTGAATTTTTCAGCTCAGATTTTTTTTCATTTCTCTTATTTTTATTCCTTCATTTGTCTTACCTATTCTGTCTGCTGTCTGCAGAGCTAGTCTATTTTTTCGTTCATTATAAACATAATTCCCTGTATTTGAGCACAGATAGAATAGCTGTTTTAAATTTCTTGTTTCAAATCTCAGGGTCATGTCAGGATAAGCCTTTGATGACTGTCTTTTTACATATTTCCCCAATTCTTTGTATGTTAAATAATTTAGATTGTATCCTGGACATTGTGGCATGTATAGTCATACATCATTTAAGAATGTCTTGGCCAGTGATGAATCACATATATGATGATGTTCCCATGTAGCATAGGTTTATGTGTAGTATACACCTAGGTCTGTATAGTTACACTCTTATGGGATTTTCACGGTGTGAAATTTTCCAATGATTAATTTTTTATAATATATTACCATTGTTAAGTGATGCATGATTGTAATGTGTTGTAAAATCTGGGGTCAGCTGTATCTTTTCAAAAAGTGCTGATATTTTCTTTTTGTTTATAGACTCAAACTGTGTTCGTATGTTCAATAACTCACTTACCTGGTGCTGTGAAAAGTCCCACACCAGAGATCTAGGACTAAAAGCAGGTGCCCCTTAATTCATCATGTATTCATTCTGTAAGCATAACCTACCTTTGACAATGAGTAAATATACTTTGAGAGATATAACTATGGAATTGACAAATTAGGATTTAAGGAGCAGTTTTTCTAAAATATTTGTTTTAGGAAACAAAGTTATAGTTGAAATGCAATGAACTTATCATTTACTTTTTTTTAAGGGAAAGTTACAGGCAGGAATGAAGGAGGGCAGGCAGGCAGGCACCATTTATTTTACTTAGTTATTCATCTTGTTTGTTCCTCCCAGCCCCAGGTCGTGAACCCAGGTCAATGAAATGTATGTGGAATGTGCCATTCAGAGGCCACAGACTTATTTGCTAAGCCATCAAGGTGTGCTTGGCATTTACTTTTTAACATATGTCAGATTTACTACTTTTCAAAAATGCACTTGATTCATGGGCAAAGTCAGCCTGAATATTTGGGGAAGAAATGTCATGTTTTGGCAACATGGTAAAATATTTTTTGTTTGCACAAAACTCAGTTATTAGTGTAAGAGCAGCTCTGAAAATAGAAAACTTTTTAAATAATGTAGGTGAGGTCAAAAAGGAAGACAACTGGGATCCTATAATGCAAAAGCTGTGCTACTGAAGACATGGGCAAACATGCAGCGAGAAGATGTAAATAGACACACGTACTTTGTGATCACTGCAGACATGGACTGAATTACTTGGAACTCATCAGTACTGATGAGGCACTAACTGCATTCAGGTGCACTTCAATCAGAACTAGATTATATACTATTAAAATTAATGAAGCACTAGAAGACTTTAATGAGTAACAGAGGGTTGGTGTTAAAGTCTTTTCTGCATTTTATTCATTTCACAACTATTTGGTTGACAAGGCAATCACATCTCTGTCTATAGACAGGTAAAAAAGTTTTGGTTATTAAAGGTTTTAAGTAACATACATTCAACACATTCCCTGGCACATCTTCAACTTTCACTTCAATGGTCTATTTGTTTAGCTTAATTAAAACTGAAATCAATTTATCTGCCTTTTGCCATCCTATCCTTTTTTTTAATACAAGCTAGACAATTATTCTCTCTCAGACCCCAAATTTTCTCATTATGCTGCTAAGATGTCTTCTTCCCCTCTTTTAAGCTGTGAGAACTTTTTTAAATCAATAAAGCCCCTGTTTCCTGTTGGGTTTTTTTTTTTTTTTTTTTAATCTTTTCTAGGAATGAATTCACAATGGCAGGGGAGGCCCAAATGCCTTCAAATAGGGCTTTCCTATGAGATCCAGAAGAACATGAAATTGGGAAGAAAAGATGAAAATTAGCCAGGTATCAATGTATATTTTAATATTAACCTGGCAAATAATAGAATAAAATATTAGGCAACGATGGGAAGGTGGGATGGCTATATCTTTGAGCACAGGAAAGGGATCAGACATTTTACATCCTGGGTCTAGTTTTGACAAATTTAATGTTAGCTAATCTCTCCACATCTTATTTTTCCCTAGTATAAATGTGTATTCATGCTCATGAGTATTAGTACATATTGAGTATTACCATTCATAACTATTTGGGAAGACGTAGAGCATATGCTGCCTAAAATCCGTGAGTATTACTTAGAAAATGTTTTGTGATCCACAAATAGAATTTTCTAAATTCAACTTGGTAGCTGGCCTTGTGGTAAAAAAGGAAATTACACATGGATAACAACTTGATTCTTAAACTTAAGAACAGCTTCTTAAATGGTAAATGAAGGAAAGAAATAAAAAGTAAACTGCAAAGAATCAAAATGAAAATACTCATGAAAGTTAAATATCTACTTTTCCATTTTAAAATTGTTGTAACATACATAAAATTGACCATTTTAATCATACAGTTCAGTGGCACTAAGCACACTTACACTGCTGTGTAACCATCACCACCACACAAAATATGTTTTTAAATCAAATACCTAATATAGGAAAAGCAACAATGCATATTAAAGATTGTACATTCAGATTAGTTCTTAAAAGAAGCTTCCCTATCTGATTTGGTTTTCTGCTCTAGGACACACTGCTTAGATATTTGAAAGCAACACTACCCAACTGTACATTTTCCTGGTCCATAAATGTTTCTTAAAACGTGAATGTGACCTGTTTTCCCATGATCATTTATTTAACAGGCTGTAGTTTTTGGAGGCTGACTTTTTTGCTACTATGTGACCCCACCTCACCTTAGTTCATTCTGAATCATACATTATTTCTTAGCCAGATTTACAGTAGATTACTTATTATATAACAATGATTAAATCTGTACTAAACGTTTTGGCCACTTGGGTATGTTCACTTTGGTCCTTAATAAACTATTCACTTAAATTCTGTGTGTGTGCATATGCACGTGTAACACACGGCTCCTTCACACAAAGCATTTCTGCTTATTGGAGAGGATGTTTAGATTGAAATTTTTTAAGACTGACTTCTCCATCACCTCCCTCACCCCTCTATAACACATCTTTTGTGACATATCCATCATTTCTCAGGATGAATGAATTTATCGGTACTTCATTGTCCTTATGGCCTTTCTAGTGGTTTACAAGTCCGTGTGTCTTACACTCAGAGGTGATGCTGCTTAAAGGAAAGGACTCTGTCATATTTATATATCTAACGTGTCACAAGGTACTGGAAAACAGGAGATAGGAAAAAGCACCAACACCATTTTCTAGAATTCCATTTGGAACTGTACACTTTGCCCATGAAGGGACAGTCTAAGATCCATGTCAGGGAGCGTGTTTTCACGCAGGAGGAGGAGAGGAAGTACTCATTATAGAGAAGAGCTGGAAAAATCTTACCACTTACTGGTAATTTAGGTTTAAGTATTTATTTGAAGCACTTGACACTCCAACCACTAAAAACCATGATTAGGAACTCGTTTGAGAGACACCAGAAGAGGGTAGGATGACAGTCAGAAGGCCACGTTATTTTTGTGATTAGCTTCCAATGCTATTCTTTCTCATATTTAAGCCAAGATTGCAAAAAACAAACAAAGATTCAAGCTTTTTAAGAGAAGAACGCAAACCGTGTTATTCCTATTCCTGATTGCTCAACAACCTCAAGTAACTTCCACTGGTGGGTTTTTACTATTAGACACTTCAGATGCCATTTTCTTTCATTCCTAAAATAAACACTATCATTTATAACTTTGTTAATGAGCCAAGAAAACAACGCAAATGAATATAAATTAAGGACCATCTCTGTGTCCATGTCAGGAAATCCAAACTGTCATTAGCAGTGTGTCCCACAGCAATCATTTAGGCACTTTGATTTTAAAAGGTATGTATTTCTATGAATATGTATATAATTGGAAGTTCTCATGTGCTGGCTCAAAACTCCCAAATACTAAAAACAACTCTTCAATAATGATTCTAAATTTAATGCATTCTCATCACATTAACATTTGGAAAATTGTATTTAAAGAACAAAAAAGGATACTTATAATTTTATTACCCATGGGCCTTATTGTACAAATCCTAAAACAGCTTTGAAAAAATTGCTGACAGATTTTTAAGAAAGAAGCTGTTAAGAATGTCAGTGGGGTAGATCTCATTTTTATTTCCAACAATAGAGCCATTAATTCTTTTGCCTTTCTTCCTCTATTTTTTTGTATATTCTAAAGAATTTCCTTAAGTTTCCAGAAGGTTCTGAGCACTGCATTAGGTAGACTTCTATATATAACCCTCTTCTCTAGAGCTATTTGAATGAATCTATTATATGATCAAAAAAATATATATGGTTTTCCATTGCTTAGACTCTAAAGGATAAAACACCAACACTTTAATTTGGCAAACTCTTGTCCCATCTTTCCTTTCTAGATTCACTGTCCTCTGTTACAAATTACCCTACAGATAAACAGGTTGTTTTGAAGCTGCTCCCTCTTTTGTGAAACTCAGCTAGAGGGCTGGTTCACTTGGGCTTGTCCTTGCACACTAGTCCTGTAGTACCTATGGCACTTTAGCCAGGGCGGTCAAGTACCTCTTACCCTGAGGGAATCTAGACGAGAATGAGGATTTAAAATCCTAATGGCAGTGGTTCCGATTCCAGGTAAGTTGGAATGAGCACACTATATCCTGAATCTCCCATGAGTACAAATATTAAGCCGAATGCATAGATGAGCTATTTGAGGACTCTGAAAAACAAGTAAGTAGTAGCAGGCAAAGTAAGAAGACTAGAATGCATGGTACCAAAGAACCAGTGGTAAATTTACTTTCTAGATTTTTATCCTGGACATCATGGATATTATTTTGTATATAGTCTGAGTTTTGTTTTATTCCTCAAAAAAAAATTTAAGCAGGAAATTGACTTGTTTATGCTATTTGCCTGATCTAACTTTCTGTCAGTGGAAATCCAAGTATCCGCTCACTTCTTTAGGTCTCTGAGTTTGTCTAGTGATGTGTGTTAAGAGACCATGTTAAAAATACATTCAGAAAATTGAAAACAGATTCTGGACATCTAACGTGTGTAGTGCTTACATGATCATGTATTTTAGAATTATTTCATATGTTTTAGACCCTTTTCTATATGTATAGTACATTTCACAATTTCCTAAAAGGAACTCAGCCCTTCAGAACCAAAACTTTCAATTCTCACTTAATATTTATCATGTGGATGATATTGCTAGTAAATGACACATTTACAGTATTTTAATTATGGAATGGAAAATAAACTCACGTGGGCATGGATAACTTAGCAAAGTCTGCTCTGAAGTGGGCCCAAGCAGTCAAATAATTCCCTACAATTTTCAGGGTAGGTGAGTTCATGCTTTTGGGCTGAGGTCTTGGTTCAAATCCTCTCTCTACCTGTTACTAGATGTGTAAACACAGATAAAATATTTCATATCTCTGAGCTTGCTCTATTATTGTAAAGTGAAGAATGTAACAGTACCTTCCTCTCAGGGTATTGAATGGATTGATTAGGTAATAAATGTACCACACCTGTAACATGTTCAATGAAAGTTTGCTATTAGTAGTCATAGTAATGTTTTTTTCTGAATCCCAAAGGATTTCTATGATCTATTTACTCAGTGACTCATCTTTATTTGACATATCTTCACAAAAACAAATTGAGAGCACATCCTTTCATTTCTAGGAATACACAACCTTCTACATTTTAAAATTCAGCATACTACTTAAAGGACAAGTTGTAGCTGAATGCACCCTCTAGTGGTGTACGTTATGTGCGAATACCTAGCTTCTGCACAATGAAAGCTCTTTATGAAATGTCATTACATTGGTGCTGAGAACCTGATGTCAGCTTGTTGAGAACATTACGGTCTCAAGAGCACTACCGTACATCTTTCAGGAAGCTCCCTTTCTCTAAGAGCTGGAGGATATATTTTCCTTACAAAACTTGCCCACCATAAGGCCTAGAATACTTACAAGATTTACACATTGCACTTGGCAGTATTACTGGTCTGGTTTCATACTGCAATAGAGTGTCACAATAAAGTGCGTCAAACATTTTGAGTTTCCGGTGCATATAAAAGTTATGCTCACACTCTCCTGTAGTCTGTAAATTGTGCGATAGTTTGTCAAAAAAAAAAGTGCATATTTTAATGAAATGTGAACCCGGAGGTACAACGTGAGCATATACTATTGAAAAAAGTGTCAATAAACTTGTTCAATGCAAGTCTTGCCAGTAATCTTCAATTTGCAAAAAAGAAAAGTAAAATCTGCAAAGCACAATGAAATGAAATATGCCTGTATTCCAACAGCTTTGACTTTGTCCTTCACTTGTAAAGAAGGTTGGGTCTCTTTCTAGTTTGCTTTGACAAGTATTTGGAGTATTCTTCATTTCGCTAACAAAACATACTAAGCAGCGATTATGCGCCAGGTAATGAGGTTATAATAAACAATTTATGAGGTAGTAACAAAGTTGAAAATTACTATAAACAAGTATGATGACCAGGAGCTTACAACAGGGGATTGGTGTAGTATGAAGACAGGGTCTTTTGAAGGCCTGAGAATAAATTGTTGAAAGCCTTGAAGGTTAAGAAAAAACTAATCGGAAAAGAAGGCATTATCATTATATGAAACGGAATGACTATCTACTTTCAGGGATTTCATCCAACTCTAGTTCTCTTGCTGTTAGGATTCCCCCTTTACTTTCCAGGGATCACAAAATTTCTTTAACGGCAGAGTAGTTTTACTTCGTTTGTGTGCATATATACACAAATACTACAGCTTCTTTATCCATTTTTCTGTAGATGGTCACATATTGTTCCATATCTTGGTTTCAGAAATAATGCTGCAATGAACAAAGGGGTGCATATCATCTTTTCGAATTAGTGTTTTCTTATTCTTTGGATAAATACTCAAAGTGGAGTTGCTGGATCCCACGATAGTTCTATTCTTAATTTTTCTGAGGAGCAGCCATGCTATTTTACATAGTGAATGAGTCAGTTTACATTCTCATCAACAGTGTGTAAAGGTTTCCTTTCCCCCACCCAAGGTCCTTTTTAGATTTCTACTATGGTGAGGCGCTCCCGCTGCTCTAACAATTCTACCTTACAACTGCCTGAAAAGCCCTTAACTCCCTCCCACAGCCAACGTCAGATTTTGGCTTTGCTTTTCTAAGTCCAGACCAAAGACCACCTTCCCCTGTCTCCAGCCGCAGATCCTCCCAACCGTCTCACTCACTACGAAGAGAGCGCTAGGCAGCATAGACTGAACTCTCTTCATCTACGTGTCCTGGCAGAACTACACCCTTCCAACTCTAGATGTTCCAAACTGATTTAGACACCTCGGCCGCCTGCAAGCGCCCCTAGCCCTGGCTTAGGCACGCGCCCCATACCCGCGCCTAGCCCGCTCCCGCGAGACTAGCAGGAAGTGACGCGCACTCAGAAACTAGGAGCTTCCGGTTTCCTGTGCCGGTGCCGCCGCAAGGGGGCTGCTTTTCTCCGGCTCGCCGACTGTGCTGCTGACCTCTTCCTGCGTGGTAGGAAGTCTCGGTGGGCGGAGGGAGCTGAGTGCCGCGCCGCCAGCTGCCTTGGAGTTCCCTCGTTCGTTCCCTGGAACCCAGCGGGAGGGCAGAAGGCCTGGCAGCGGGGTCCCCGAGAGCCCCGAGCGCCAGGCAGGGCTGGAGTGCCGGGCTCGCGGCGCGGGAGGGGCGTCGGCGCTGGGGCGCTGTCCGCTCAGGCGGACACGTGAGTCCCCAGCAGCGTCCCGGATGCTGGTGAGCTCCGCCAGCCTGGGCTTGAGACCCAGAGCCTCGCCCTCCTGACCTCCTCGGCGACAGTAATGCACTTCTGGAACAGTGCCGGCGCCCACGACAAATCCCAGGATTTGTCGCTACGAGTGCGCCGCACGTTTATTCACAGGCTCCGCCCCTCAGCGTGTCTTTGATGGGTGTTTCCGATGACTAGAGCTGAGGTTTTAATACTGTTGGGTAACTATTGCTGTCCCCCAAAAGCGGACGGCTTAGTAATCGAATATTTGACGTCACTGTTGAAAGTACTTTTTACTCTTTAGTAAGAGAGAAGATCCATTATCACGTAAACTGTAACACCATTTATGCATTTTACTTGTCAGTCTGGCCAATAAGAGTTGTAACCACAAACTTCTAAGGACAAGATTTCTGTAGACTTACTGATTTGTTATGCAAATTGTTTGCGTTGACACGGCAGACTAAGCAGAAAAAGCTCAGAAGAAAGTAACCTGAGGACTTAGACATAGGAAAATAATTGGTCAGGAAAACTGAATAATTGGAAAAGAGTAACTATAGTTAGATGATCCGAATTTTGCAAAACAAATATAGTTTCTTAGTGAATTGCTTTCCAACTTTAAGCAAGTATTTGTATACGTGTTTTTCTTTTGTTTTACTGATGTGGTAGCCTCTCTGGTTAAGGGCTAGATTTACATTGCAGGCATATATATGCAGCCTGCTGTAGAATTAAGTATATAAATATTTAAGTGACGTTAACATTTTTAAGAATTAAAATTTTAACATAAGGGCATATGTAATATAGCTTATATTTTTAGTTGAACTTCTTTAAAAAATGTGACTAACCAGTCCTCCTTGTCTTAAAGGTTCATAAGGTACCACTGATGAAATCATGACTAGGTGGGCACGAGTTACTACCACACATAACAAAAGACCGTTGGCTGCAACATCATGGGAGGACATGAAGAAGGGTTCCTTTCAGGGAAAAAGCCAAAATCTACCAAAGACTAAACAGCTTGAAGTCAATAAGCTGTCCCTTAAAAATGACACAGCCCAAGCAAAACACAAAAAGAACAAAAAGAAAAAGGAGTACTTAAATGAAGATGTGAATGGATTCATGGAATATCTAAGGCAAAACTCACAGATGGCTCACAGTGGGGAGATGATAGCAACAAACTGTCAGGAAGTAAGGGAAGAAATAGCAGTTGCTTTAAAGAAAGACAACCGTCGAGAAGGAAGACGATTAAAAAGACAAGCAACAAAGAAAAATGCAATGGTAAGATCATCATTTCTACCAAAACATTACTTATGACTAGAAACTTACTCATACACTCACCTGTAGGTATTTTAGCAGAGCCTGATGGCTATTATACACTAGATATATAAAGCATCTTTTTGAGTGTTACTAATAACACTTGGACTTCTTTAGCGCCTCCTGTGTGATAGGAATTTGCTACGCTATTAGAATGCTACAAAGATGGTGGCATTATTCCTATGGTATGGATAGAAGTCACTGATGTGCAGACAGATTCATCATCCTGCTGAAAGCCACTTAGCAAGTACCAGAGGTGAAATTCAAACCCAGAATCAGACTTTAAAACCTATGTTCTCATTCTTATCTGCCAGTAAGTAGCCTGTATTCAGCCATTTTCAAAACGCAAAATAAGGAGAAGATTAAGTACAAGTTAAATATGTATGGTTTCTGTTACTTGGTAAGAATATTCTTTTGTCTGTATCCATGAAAAATAGCCACAGGAGCTTTAATAAGAATCACACTAGTTAGCAATAGAGCAGAGTAATAGCAGGGCTAAAACTCCTTCTCTAAGTTATTGTGCCCTGCCTCCCTATATTACACTCAGGAATGCTAGGGACTGCAGGTTTATTTCTGAAGTTCCAAGCCCTAGATTTTGACCTGTTTTAGACACAAGAAATTAAAAGCTTAGTATACCATATTTATTTGATTCTAAGCTGTGCCTTTTTTTGCCATTTTGATGTTCTGAAAATGGGGTGTGGCTTATAGTTGAAGGTGGCTAAGTTTTACCTGAAAAGATAATTGCTAAGTACAATAGATCCCTTATTAAATTCCTAAAATTCTTTTAATTTTGTTAATCTCTTATTAGGTATTGCAGATTTTTTATTCTTCACTCATTACTTCGCATTTTTTGATTTTTTGGAACTTTATAATTTTTTTTTTTTTCCCACAAAAACCTTGTGTGAAATTGGGGTGTGGCTTAGAATCGAATAATACAGTGATTTCTTTCCCTTCTCAAAGTGAATTTCCCAAGTCTTCTAGCAGATGCCACGTAAGAATCAGGGTTTGTCGTTGATAAGTACTTCATCAAGAATCCAGGGCTTCCTATGATGGTGATCCAGTTTTCAGCAGTAGCTTTCCTGCAGTTGTAGAATAAATCCATTTTCTTTGTTTAGTCGAGCTCATTGTGATTGTAAAAGTTAAGGAGGAATAAAGGGACTTTCTCTTTTCCAGTGTTATTAAAGAAGAAAAAAAATAGTAAGGACGTAGTTGCAAAATATTACATGTTTTATTTTGCTTGTTGAATTTGCCTTTAAAAAAATCTATTAAAAATAAACAAAGCAATAATCAACTATTTTTTAATCTAAGAAATATCTATACCTTTTTGCTTTTTTAAGTAAAATAGTTTAAATATCAGTCATCTTGATTGTGACCGTTCTCGTTCATTGCCACACACAAAACAAATCTTCCAAATTGCTAGGTTAGTATGTAAAACAACCAAGCCATTGTTCTGTTTTATGTTGGAGACAAAGAATTCATCTCAGTGTAAATTATTCCTCTAAAATGTATTGGGTATATATTCTAAAAATGTAACCTTTTTCTGAGTATTAAAAAATATATAAAACGGTATCATTTTGGGTAGTAAATATATCTTATGATTTTAATAGCATTAATTTAACTGGAATCATTTGACCCAGACCCGTTAATTTGTGTGAACTGTAAAAGAGCAAGTATTTATTGTGAGTGATAATATTTATGGCTATTGTCTATCTTCAGAAAATTCAGGTTTTTTAGTGCAGACATCCTTATCAATGAAATGAGTAGTCTGTATTTGAATTCATTTAAGTCATTACTTCTACAAAGTCATTTATAAGTTTGCTTCTTAGATTGATGGGTTTATGGGTTGAAGGTTTTCAAAAGTATGGAAACCTGGTAGAAATGACATCTCTTATTGTTGAGGAATGTATGAAACGCTTGTTTTCTGCAGATAAAATGCTGAAAATTTAAAAAGAGCTAGATAACTTTAAAATGAGAAATGTTTTAAAGTTTTTTGTGTTTTTTTTTTTTTTTAAATAAAAATTGGTAAAGCCAGTGTAGTTTTGCATTATGGAAACTCACATTTTGTCTTCTCAGGTATGTTTCCATTGTAGAAAACCTGGCCATGGGATTGCAGATTGTCCAGCTGCCCTTGAGAATCAAGATATGGGTACTGGAATATGTTATCGGTGTGGGTCCACGGAGCACGAAATAACCAAGTGCAAGGCTAAAGTAGATCCAGCTCTTGGTATGGGTTTGACCTATTCGTTTTTGGTCTGGTTAACAGAGAAAGTGGCCAACAGTAGCTTTCTGTTCTTCTTTTTTGTTGACAGGTTTATTATGAGTGTGCCACTTAATATTTGAATGAGATTACATTTTAAATTAGGTAGACAAATATTTGTTGGTGAGGGGGATGAATTTTATGAAGTTTCTGGGTTGAATATTTGAAAGGCAAAGGGCAACAGAAAAAATATTGAGAGGAAAAGTCATTGAAGTTGTGAGGTTGTTATGTGATACTGGGTTATTCTTATATGAGGGAAGGTTATCATAGGTCAAATATAGGTTACTGCATGAAGCAGGCATCATTTCTGATGTGCCAGAATACTGACTAGGACGTAAAATGGAATCTTACTGAGTTTGAGTATCCTGGAAAGTTAAAGTTATAATTTATGGAAAAGTAAAGAGGTGACCTGTTACATGTGATTGAGTCAGGTGAATTCAGCATCCACCCTTTTGTATCACTGATTCACCTGCCACAAATATATTACCTATCCAGAGTATTTTAAAATAATTTGAATTACATGATTCATAATATATATAACCAATTTGACAGAAACTGTTGATCCTTACAGGTGAATTTCCTTTTGCAAAATGTTTTGTTTGTGGAGAAATGGGTCACCTGTCCAGATCTTGTCCTGATAATCCCAAAGGACTTTATGCTGATGGTGAGTATTGTCACATTTAGATGTCAAAATTTATGAGGTATCATGCAGAGTTGTGATTTAATTTGCAATTTTAATCAGTTCTCAAGTTCTTGAGTAAGTAGGAAAACCAAGCAATTTCATTATTATCAAGTGCTATAGTCTATGTACTAGTCTTTGTGTGTGAAAAAAACTTACATATTAATAAGTCAGAAAGAAAAAGGCATATATTTCAAACATTTTGTGCTTGCTTCACATCATTTGGAGAGTATGTTATAAATATCTAGTTTGAAACATAACAGAAGCAAAGGAATAATCAAACTAATCGAAGATTTTAAAAATAGTGTGAATTTAATCTCAGCCTAGTCTATTATTTTGGATAGAACAACTTATATATAATATTCAGTATTTGTAGTAATGTTTGTTGCTGAATTGTTTCCTTAGTGAAATTTTCTGTCATGGGATGATGAAATTTCTTATTGTTAGCTCAGCTGATGTCTTAAGGTATCCATAATAAAGTTTATGATGTCTAAAATTTTAAGGAGATTGTCATCTGTTAATGTGACTCATTTATTTATATGTTTAGTACCATTTTCTAGACATCTTTTGTATCATATCCCAGTGCCCTTGTGGAAGCCCAGTGAAGAAGCCTAGCATTAGAGTCAGTCAGTTATAGCCTGGCATCAATACTCAGTAGCTGTGGGTCTTTATCAAGTTTTTTAACTCTCATCTCAGTTTCCTCACCTGTAAAATGGAGATGAAAAAACTGTATATCATCTGTGCATTGATGGCTCAAGTGTTATATCTGCGATTCTAGCACAGCCCATGTAAAGCCCAAGCACTCAAGTTTGTGACAGGGCCACGAGGACAAACAAAATGAATGACTAAATAAATGAATGCTTTTTCTTCTCTCTCCCTGCCTGCCTGCTTGCCACCTGCCTGCTTGCCTTCATTCCTGCAGGCTTCGTTCCTCTAATGGATGGATGGGTGGGTGGATGGATGGATGGATGGATGGGTAGATGTGTGTATGCATACTATTTATTGACTGAGATGTACATTTTTTTCACATTTTATATGTCTGAACTCTGAATTTATCTTACTATTGGTGGAGGCCACATAATTGACAGTTTTTCTTTTTTTGTGAGTGGTATGTAAAATAGTGATAAATCTGATAATCGGTGGTGTCTTAGAGTTGGTAAGTATGGTATTGTATCCAGATTCAAATATATTACTCAAATGTGTCTTCTGTTGCTCTGTGGCGTATGCAACAATAAAGACTCCTGGGCCTGGGAAATGCTCAAAAGTGCCTTTTAGTTTTGAACTAATGAATCATGTCAAATAACATTATAATGGGCAAAAAAGACTTTATGTGGTCATTTAAAGAATTCAGCCTGGTTTATAGCCTATGGGTCATTTTTTTCTAAGTCATTTACATTATGAGTTTGATCATGATAATGTTTGACCATCAAGTGAAAGACTCATTTTAGAAATTATGTGTGCTGTCATTCATAATCCTGGAATGTTAATTAAAGTAAGCAAATAAACATTTATTTTATGGTTAGGGTGTCTGGCACAAAGAAGTCACTGAAACAAAAGTTAATTTCATTCTTTTTGTAACTGCTCGCCTTTATCTAAACTGTGCCATAGAGCAGTGGTTCCTTTTGGGGGAGGAGTCATTGACAATTTGAGAATCTGATAAAAATTACGGACATCCTCCTCAAATTACATCTGTACACCATTTTGCTTACATTTTCAAGAGTTAACAGACCTTTGCCTGTCTAACCGTGGTTAAGACCCAGACTTTACCTCTTGGACACTTCAGGGGGCAAGTACCTTCCACCCTCTTTCCTTCTCATCTCCTGAAGGCAGGTGCAAGAAATAGTGGGTCGGTATAGTTTAGTGCTCTGTGAAGTCAAAAAGAATGGACAGTAGAATAGGATGGGGCACCCGTCTGTATTCCAGAATTCAGCTACCTTTAAAACTGACACATTTGCTAGAATCAAGTAAGGTATAAAAGTGCTTTGAGACATTAGAAGCCCTGTTTAGTATGTTTGGGAGGTTGTCAATGATTTTGTTCTTTTAATAGGTGGTTGCTGCAGACTTTGTGGATCTGTGGAACATTTTAAGAAAGATTGCCCTGAAAGTAAGAATTCAGGTGAGATTTCTGGGTCTCTGTTTAGAAAGAGTGGGATTATTGTATCTCTCGGTTTGAACTGCATTTTGTTATTAATATCTCATTGAGGCATTACTGATTCTAAGGTAACCTGGTTTCCTGCTGCAGTGATAGTTACTCATTTTTCTGATAGCAGTAGACACAGTACTGAGTAGCTGAGCACTAGCTGCCATTCTCAGGTAGTGAAAATCTGACCAGTAAATCCTAGACAACACCGCTTTTAGCAACTTACTCGTAGACATTTTTTAAAGCATCTTATTTTCTCTAAGCATCTTACTCATCAGCACTTTTATTTGCTAACTAATGAATTTAATAAATGAGCCAATACTTTTGCTTAAAGAAAAGTAGAAGAAAATAACATTTTCTATTTAAGAGAAAGTAACTTTCCACAGCCCTATGATTGGTTGTCCTTATATATATTTTGTACTTGAAGGATTCAGAGTTGATTGCAGAAACTGCCAATAATGTATTATCCACATAGTATCTGGCCAGTTATATTTTCTTCTTAATTAAATACTAGCTTGGTAATAAAGACTTTATAAATATTCAGTATACTTAGGCAGAATTTTTTTGGGAAATGGAGACTTACTACATTAATTTACTTAGATTAAAATGATGAGAACTGTGTGAAAGACAGTAGGATAGCACAGTAGTGCTTCTTAGGAAAAAAGCACATTTCTTTTTCTTTCATATAGTTACAATACTACACAGATAAGTCTTTCCATTCTTTCTTCCTACCCTTAACATTTAAATTTTAAAAACCAAGAATTCTTATTTACAGTCTTGTCTAGAAGAAGATATCTTTACTACATTGTAGGCAGCAAGATTGAAATCATGAAGTAGAATTTGAATTCTCCCTCCTGGGAGGATTACCACTTCCCAAATGACAAGACTGACAAGCAGGTGTTGTATAATTTCACAGGTGGAATCTTGTATATTTAAAACTGATGCTTCATAAGTCTTGCTGTTTACAGACTCTTGGAATTCATTGACTCTGTAATGATGAACTCTGGGAAAGAATGAAAGAGCTTTCTCATCAATTTGTGCATTGCAAAGCAGTTGCAGCATTTCCCTAATTGGGATGAGAAATTGCCTGTGGTACTCTGAAATCAAGGGTTATAATCAATTATAGAATTGCTCACTTTCTTTTCGTGATGGAGTCTTGCCTGCTTGTGATTATTCATGTCAAAACTAGTTCCTTTTGCTAAACCAGTACCAATCTAGGTGGATGTGTTTGATTACTATTTTTCTTACATTCTGACTTCTTTATCCCTTTATAGATAAAATGGTCACAGTTGGTCGCTGGGCAAAGGGAATGAGTGCAGACTATGAAGAAATTCTGGATGTGCCTAAACCACAGAAACCCAAAACAAAGACACCAAAAGTTGTTAATTTTTGATAATTATTAAAGTTATTGTTACCACCTCATTTTTACATTATGAGCTGGGTCTGCTTAAGAAGTGGTTGCTGAGCTCCTTTGCAAACTATATTATAGAACCAGTGTGATCTGAATGTGGTCTTTTTCCTGAGTTCTGCCCATCAACGAGTACTTGGAGAAAATCACCGAAGAAACGTGTAAGATGTTTAAATTGAATTCTCTAAAAGAACTTCTGTTTAACAGATAGAACTTAGGTGGACCTAAGTGGGTATATACCTGATTGTAACAATCATCTTTTCTTAAAAATAAATTGTGCATGGATTAATGTGAACTTCTAAACTAAGGATACCTTTCATATTTAAAAATGAATTTTTGGTTATATTATTTCCTTGTTCAAAGTATCAATTTATAGAAATTATAAGTTGTCACAAATTCTGCTATATTTCAAAATACTGAATAAAGATTTGCAATTTATTTTTCTGAATACCTAATTCTGAGTAGAACTAACTAGTGTCCATAAGTATTCATGTAACAGTTCCTTTGGGAATTGATCTGTGAATCCTAGGTGAAGCTCAAACAGGAATTTGGTAAATTTTTGTGGTAGTTATAATTTAAGTTACAAATAATTAAGGTTAAAATTGAAGAGTACCGTAACAGTAGCACTTTCTTTGCCCTTGTTTTTAAAGAAACTAGCTAAAATTCATTTTGAGGTATTTAGCCAAAATGATGGCACATAGCAGGTTATATATCAAACTTTATAACATTTTCTTTATGTTTTAGATGAGTCAGGGTGAGATGCAAGTATCACTACGTAATAGAGTTAGACCACTAATCAGAGACATAATAGCTTCTTTGTTTGATTTGATGACTGAATACATGCATACTTAATACATATATTTCACAAAGCTTAAGGCTCCTTTTGTACTGTATAATGGAATGACTGGTGGATTGTGTTTCATTTGAAATTTTACCTGATTGGATACATTTGTAACTAAAGGAAACAGCTGTGATTAGTTACTGATGCTTCAAAAAGCAAAATATTTACCAAATAAACACTTTTCTCTTTTAATGTCTGCAAAACTCAACAGTTCTAGACTAATAGGAGCTTTTCTTGTATTTTCAGTGAGAGTGGGAAGCAAGATGACAGAATACTGCTCTGCGTCCCAGATTTTAAGAAAATGAGTGTCATATAAAGGAATCGCACGAGTCATACAGCTGAGAAAAGGACAGCAGTGCTGCCTTAGTCATTTAGTTCCAACATCCAGATTTATTTCACTTGTCCCATTAGGAGCAGAAGGCTCTGGATAGTTGAGTATAGTCTGCTGCAAGATAAGTCTAATTTTTTATACACATCAATGCAGGGATGTTAGTGTTCATTTTGTCTTCTTGAGGTTACTTTTTTGTATTTTAATGATTTATAAAAGATGGAAATCATTAGAAATTATTGTAGCTGCAGGATGCAACGTGAGAAAAGTGTATGGAAGCTTTGTCAAAGAAATTCGCCAGAGATAGAAATTTGACAACCTTAGAGATTGCATTTCTTAAAACGAACTCTAGATGTTACTTATTTTCTTAGCTAGGATTGCCTAAAGAGGAAGATAAACACTTCATTTATCTATTTCTTACCTATTTCCTAAGCACCTCTTATGTTCCTGGTACTCATTCAAGTACTTGGAGTGAGGCAGTGCTTAAGAGAAACAAGGTCACATGTATTATCACAGGACTGGAGAACGGAAAGGAGATTCAGTGAAAAAAAAAATCCGAATATGTATCAGAAAAATATCAGAAGGGATAGTTTATGAATTTTAAAAATATTTTGTTGAATCTCCTAAGATTTAGTCACTTACATTCTTTTCCCCTTAAGTCTTTTGGAAATATCATCTCATGATAATCTTTCACTTTTCTATGGCTGACTCCTAAATATATCTAATCCTAATATTCTTAATTTCTGTCCCAGCTGCTCACCTGCTTGCTGAACTTACCTAGTTTGATGTTCCACTGACACCTCAAATTTAATATGGCTTTAATAATCTCATTACTTTGTCTTGGAAAGGAAAAAAAAAAAAAGGACTAATTCCCTTGCTCCATTTTTACCCCAGTACAATTACATTCCAAGCCATTAGGCTTGAATCTCAGGTTGCTCTCCTGACATTCCCCATCACCACCCCATACCACCCTGTAGTCAGCTCTCGCTTATTTCCTTCAGTACTTTGCTTTCTAGTCGGCTTTAATCGTCTGTGGCCAACCTTACAAGAAATAGTAGCTCCTTTCTCATCCAATAACTTTTCATTCTCTTTATGACAATCTATGTCCCTACCTAACTATTTGTCACCTCTCACCAGATTGTAGTTACATGAGGGCAGCAATTTTGACTCTTGCTTATTACTGTGTCCCTAGAAGTGCTCAGCATATAAGCATTTGTTGAATGAATTAAATGAATAATACAAAGGGAATGAACAGAGATGAGGCAGTGACTGCATAGCTACTTTGACTGGATAATCAAGAAAAGGCCGCAGAGAAAGACTTTTAAGGTGAAATCTGAATGACAAGAAGGAATTAGCTGGTAGATAGTGAGGAGGTGCATTTAGAGAGAGGGAATGACTAGTCAAAGCACTTGAAGGAATGAGCTTCCCATATTGAGGGACAGAAAGTTCAGTGTGACTGAAGCATAGAGAAGCCACATAATAAGATTCTGATCACTCTAAAATAGAATCTGCTCCCCCATCCTCACACAAGCACTGTTCATTCCATATACCTATTTTTTACTATTGCACTTATCACCTTCTAACATAGTGACTTCTTTACATCTGTAACTTATTGCCCATCTTTTTGCTCAAATGTAAGTTGCATGAGATTTTTGTCTATTCAGTGATACATCCCAAATGCCTAAAAGAATGCTTATAGCACTCAGCGAGCTCACAATATATATTTGTCAAATATATGAGGTCAAAAAGGAGGTAGGGGCAAGCTCACACCAGGGACTATAGGAAGCATTTGGAAAATTTATGTATTTCTTTCCTAACAGCTTTATTGGGTATAATTCACACACCACAAAATTCATTCTTTTAAAATGTACAATTCACCTAGCTTTTAGATACTAAAACTACTGCCAATATCTAGTTCCAGATCATTTTATCTCCCCCAAAATAAACCCCATACTTATTAGCAGTTACTCCCCAACCCCACCTCCCTCCAAACCCTGGCATTTACTAATCTGCTTTCTGTCTCATGCATTTGCCTGTTCTGGACATTTCATACAAATGGAATTCACACTTTATGTGATCTTTTGTTACTGACTTCCTTCACTTAGGATCATGTTTTCAAGGTTCATCCATAACTATTCTATTGTATAGGTATACCCCATTTTGTTTTTCATCAGTTGATGGACATTTGGGTTGTTTCCACTTTTCTGCTATTATGAATAATGCTATGAACATTTGTGTATAAGTTTATGTGAACTCATTATTTCTCTAGGAAACTGTATATATGAGATTACATATATATGGAGAATGCCTATCATTTTTGAAATGGCTACATCATTTTGTAATCCCACCAGCAACATGAGAATTTTAATTTATTCACAGCCTTGTCAATATTTATTGTACTGCTTCTATTTTAGTGAAATTTTGTGGTTTTGATTTGAATTTCCTAATTACTATTCAAACTCATATTTTAACTGAGATTTAGCCATTGTTCTTGAATAAACACTCTTGTATTGTTGCCAGTCTTTGGTTTTGAAAATGATTATTTTGACAGTTTTGCTAATGGAAGAACAGATTTTTGGAGGTCGCTACTTCACCATTCTGTAAGTGCTTCTCCCCATTGGAAAGTTGTGTTGTTGTTTTAAATAACAGCTTTACTGAGATATAATTCACTATTTAAAGTATACAATTCAGTGATTTTTATTATACTCACAAAACTGCAGTCCTCACAATCAAATTCTTATAGGCTTAATTTTTTTCTTTATTTTGGAAAAATATAAATGACAAAATTTTCCAATTAAGCCATTTTTAATTGTACATTTGTGCCATTAAGTAATTTCTTATTATTGTGTAACTATTACCACCATCCATCTCCAAACTTTTGCATCATTCCATATTCAAACCATACCCATTAAACAATCTTCCCCCCTCTTGCCCTTCCTCACAGTACCTGGCAACTGCTCTTCTAAAAACAAAACAAAACAAAAAAAGATAAAACCACATTTTAACCTCTATGAATTCCACTACTATGGATAACTCAAATGGATGGATTCATGTAATATTTGTCATTTTGTGTCTGGCTTATTTTACTTAACATATCTTAAAGGTTAATGCAAATGTTAGCATGTTTAATGTCATTACTTTTCAAGGCCGAGTAATATTCCTTTGTAGTTTTTACACATTTTAGTACTATTTTAAAAATACACTCTTTAGAAATATCCAATCATAGTATGACTATAATCTGATTAATGTGGGGAAGCTGTGGATAACGAGACAGAAGCATTTATTTTCATCTTTGTTGAAAACAATGTACTACCCTGCCATGGTTCCTTCCCCCAGAGCCTAAAGTCTGAATTTTTTTAAAACTCCCACTAGCAGGTCTATAAAGAACTACAACTCCCAGAATTTCCAGAAGGCTCTATGCTTTCTCTAGGCCTCAACTCTTGCCCCACCTCTTTTCTCCTTGCTCTGCCCAGGCCCCACCCCCTCCATTTCCCAGAAATCCCAGTGTCTGGGTGGGAGCTGGTATTTCCCAGGTGCCCCCTGAATGATCACCTTAATCTGGACTTCGGCTGCTTGCTGCCCTCCAGGCAGGTTCCATGTGGTTAGGTTATTGGTGTTGTGGGAGTGGGGTGTGTGTGTGAGTGTTACCATTGAGTCTGGGAGGGTGATGGAGCCCACAGATGGGGCTGCTTTTTTTTTTTTTTAAGAAAGGTGCAGGCAGGAAGAGAGAGGAGGTAGAAGCAGCACTTTTTATTTTATTTAGTTGTTCATCTTGCTTGTTGCCCTGCCCAGGTCTTGCACCCAGGACCTTGGGCTGTATGTGGACGGCACCCGGTTTAATCGCTAGGGCCTTGGGGCATGCCTTGACCTCTACCGGAAGGTCCCCGGAGTTACCTGCAGTCCAGAGCTGGATGCACTTGCGCACGTGCCTCAGGTGGAAGGGAGTATACTGAAGGGGCGGGGCCAAGAAAGGGCAGAGGGGAGAGTAGGTGGGGTCCACAGTCAATTTTAGGTGTTTTATCTCCTCCCGCAAACCCCCTACCCACCCCAGCCCTAGGCAATCACTAATTTATTTTCCTTCTTTATAGGTACGCCTATTTTCCTCACTGGAAAGCTTAAAGTAAAGCAGGTAAGTGACGCGCTCCGACAAAAATAATCATTTTGACTGCTTCCATTCTGAAAGTGCTCTGCCAGCAACTGACAGAAATTTAAAACAATGCATTCTGATCTCATGCAACAAAAGCCAAGGGGTCAGACCATGATAAAAACACAGAATTGCTCCCCTCTTTGATTCAGGTGGCTAAGACACAGGTTTTGAATGCAGTGGATTCAGGTTCGAGAGCCCCGGGTTGGGGGCGGAGGTGGCAAAAACGAAACTAAAACATAAAATTGCACAAGGAAGTAAGAAGTCATGAGTAAACAACTTTGTTGAAGGCTATTCCTAGGCTGAGTAAATCAAAAACAGGGCCACTAGTTTTGACAATATGCAGGGTGAAATGGACTCATGAGAGGTATCTTTATGAGGTACTGTGGGTAGAAGTATGATCAGGTCAGCGAAGTAAGGATATGAAGATGGCATTCATAGATAAGGGGAATAGATAGGGTGGGATTCAGAAAAGTGCTTTTTGCTTTGTTGTCAGAGGTGTAAAAGCAAATAAGCGGTTGCCATGAAGGAAGTGGGGAGGAAGGGTAAACTGGGTAGAGGGACTCAATTGTATGTGAAGGAAGAACTGAAGTGCTGGTGAATTTAATGTATCTTAGGTACAGATGTTGGTTTAGTGATGCACACCTTATACATCTATACTCTTAGGATGCAGTGTTCCTCAAGAAATTAATTTTAAGAAAAGAGGTGATGATGGCTGGAAATAAGTACGAGTAATGAAACCTGTGAAACAGAGAAAAGAGAATTGATGGAGGGAAGCCCTGGAAATGAGAGAAATTGTTCTTTGCTAGAGAATTTGTCCATTTCAATTGGAGGTACAGCCAAATTGTGGAAGGTATGAGAAGAGTATAGTCATTTATATTTTCTCAAATATCACAAAATGAAGTGAAAGATGGCGGCAGATATGTCATCTTTATATGTTACTTCATATTTGCAAATATAAAATGAAGGCATTTGTAATTTAATATTTTTCTGACTGTTGGGTCTGAAGATGGGTTCCTTTCAATATCTGTGAAGGGTCTGAGATTCTTAATAAGTTAATGAGTTAGTCAGTTTACTGTTTCCCGGATATTGCCTGAAGGCATTAAACTCCTGCTTCAGAGACAAAGGACTGGATGACTCCTGGCACAGCAAGCAGTATGAGTATCAACATATTCGTGTTGCTTCCTTTTACCTCCAGATCCCACAGGGTGATATGGCGGGCCCAGCTGGATGCTGCAGACATGGTGGGTTTGTGGCTCAGTTGAGGAACCAGGGCCTCGCACTCTTTGAGCAAATTGCTGATACTATAGCAAGCAGCAAATAAGCCCAGCTCCCTCTGCCCAGACTGAGCAGTTACACCATAGTCAGGACTGGCTACGGAAATTACTCAGAACCAGGAGATGGGAATATCAGCAGGTATGTGCAAAGGCCTCCCAGGCTTATGATGAACAGCCTGTCCCAATAGTCACATTCAAATGGGTGAAGTAAACAATGAACACACTTTTAATAGTTTTCATTTTAATAATTTAGAATCACAAAAGGTATTCCTTAACATATACATTTTCAAAACAACTGTAAATAACCAATAAAAATTCCCAAAGTTATCTCAGACATACAATAATAGGAACAAAACCCTGTGACAGTATATATTAAAATACTCTGGTTACTTTAGATTTTTATTAAAATAATTCATCATTTCCTGGAAGTGTCTGAATATAAGAGTAGACTATATTTTGGTCAATTTTCATATTGCCCTAGATTTCTTCCTTAAAAAAGAGGTGACAGAAAAACTGAATACAGATCAGAAGCTCAGTTTCATTAAAACTAGAAAGGATTAATAGGAATGAGCTTCCCTTCTTATTCAAAAGGCTTTTAGTTCTATGAGAAAATTTGAAAATCCTTTCCATTAAGAAAGGTCTGAAATCTTGAGTGTTCCTTAAGGATACTTTGACAGTTCAAAGGAAAAAATAAGAATGACTACATTTTTATGTTTTGTTCATCTGTGACTGTTGAGGGTGACTGCTGACGAACCAGCTTAGTTGTTTACCCTTGGAACAACTGTTTAAAGCTGGGCACCAAAGAGACCAGGGAAAGCTGTTTTTCATTCAGCTGCCCTTAATTATCTCACTTTTTTCCAGCCTCTCCAGCTTCTCTGCTTTTCCTAGAATGTGCCAGAAACATCCCCAACAGGGCCTTTGCATTGCTCGTCTTTCTGCAGGAAACATGACTCATCTAAAAGATCCTCAGGGCTCAGTCTGTCTGCAGGATTGTGTTCAAATGTCCCTCCACGAAGCCTGCCTGGACCATACTATCAAAAATATCAACAACTGCCTCCGACACTTCCTGTGCATGTGCCTCTGTATTCTGCTTTGCTTTTCCTTAAAGCATTTATCTCCTAATACTCGATATTAATTATTCTGTTTATGTGATCAGTATGCTTCTGTTCCTTGCTGAATCCAGTGTCTAGAAGTGTCTAGCATAAAGTAGACTCATTATTTATTGAATGAATGAAAGAGCCGTCAGACATAATTCCATTAAAAAAGGAAATGCAAGCCTAAGGGTTGTTGAATTTTGTAAGATGCACGCCTCAGTTACTCCAGCATGGTTTCAGGCAGCAGGTTCTCAACTTTTTGAGAGTCCATCAGTACAACCTCAATTTTGTATTTTTCCATATCACATCCTTTGAAAGTCCTGTCTGCATTATAAGACTGGGACCAACTGAGTAGCCCAGCACTAAAGATTCTGTGATAGTGGAAATGTTCTTTATCTGCACTGTCTGCTATGATAGTCACTAATGATAATTGAAATGGGTTTAGTATAGCTAAGGAACTATTTTTAAATTGTATTTAATTTGAATGAATTTAACAGATATAACTGTGGCTATCATACTGGTCATTGTAGGTAGAGATTCTGCCTATGTTATAAGTGAGAGTGGGCAGTCTCTGCATGATCCGGCTAAAGATACTCTTTACCTTTAACCTTACCCTGTGCCTGTTAAGAGTTCAGGAAAAAGCTTCAAAATTATAAATGTAAAGACTTAGGACAGACAACAGTTGGAAGTGCCTCAATTATAGGAGAGGTCTGAAATTTTAGTATACAAAATTTTCATGTACTGTAACCCTTTTCTGCCAAATTTTCACCATTTTTTAACATTTAAAAATAGTCTCATATTTTTTTTTTCCTACTGGGATGTCATGAATAATTATTTAAATCTACTCTTATTGTATATTAATGTTAGTTCATGAAATTTGAGCACAGTCTAAAGTTCAAAACCCGCTGACACAGAATAAAAAATAGATAGTTACAGACCACTCAGGTGAGTGGAGGTGTGAGGTTGGGCTATAGGGAAGAGAATGGCGCAGATTTTTGGCAGACTAACGGCAGAATCTATCTAACCTCTTAAGTGTGCTAACCACTAATGGAGAATTCCTTCCATTTTTAAAGTTGCCCTGTAAAGTTGCCCTAACTTGACATCAGCTGAATAGTCTTGAGTTAAGACAAATCACAGAGTAGGATAATGAATGTTGTAAGTCTGGGGACTAAAGTGCTCATGTAATGGCTATGAAAGAAGAACTTCGTTAATATTCTTTCTCTACAATATCACATTTTGCAGATACTTTGTGTATATATAGCAATAGATACTAAATTGGTCAGCCACCTTGAATATATGTTAAATGACACTACTAAAGGAGTTCCTATTATTAAAATTGATTGAATTCCATTATGTTTTAATGTCTTCCTAATTTAAAGCTCTAAAACATGTAATACATCTTGTCAGATGTTCCTGACATGCAGACACCTGCTGTACCCGAACTATCCCACGTCATTAATCAACTAGCCAACTTCTCATTTTTGATGTTATAAAATTTCAAGCCATACATTTCAGCTCTATAGTCTAAAAATGATTGTGATCAATTTAACCAAATTTCCACCATTTTACAGAACACACATTATTGCATATGGACAATTTTACATTCCTGTGTTCCTGGAAGGGGACAGAGCCACAGATGATCCAAAAGAGACTTTTAAACTCTTTCCATTCTAACCCGAATCACTGTTATTTGACTGGAGATGCCCTTTGTTTTTTTAACCTCTTCCTAATTGCATTTTGCTTTGACTGATTATGTTTTGATCCATAGCTTGTCAAGGGTCAGAACTAAGTTCCTTGTGAGAAGCAGGAAATTAATTTACAGGTGATTGGAAGTTTACCATTTAGAATGTTCCTATCAATCTGTCATCAGTAGAGTTCTCTATGAATTGTATACAGGAGGCTGCTGTCTCTTCAGTGGACTTTGACCAGCCACCAAGATTTCCAGCAAAGTAAGGGAAGATGCTAGCAGAAATCTGGTTAAAGTAAGATACCTGTTTCAAAAAGAAAATACAGTATTTTAATTATTTTTTCGAGGAGGGATCTGAATCTTATTGGTGTAGTAGAAAAGCTATGACCCTGATCTGCAGGGGACTTCTGAAATGGATCTGAAAGTCTGACCTTAGGATTCCCCTAATGTGGACACATATAGGATTACAGTTAATTAGGAAACCTGGACAGAAGATTTCTCTGTAGACGTATGAACAACTTTAGCTGCAGATGTTTCATCACACTTACTGTGCATGAGCTGCTGCCATTAGCATGGATGAGAAATCTGGCACATGCGATTTCACTCCGGATGTACTGTGAAGAAGGTGGGACTGATGGCAGGATAACTGACTTCACTGCCACCACGTAGGTGCTCCTGAAAGATAAGACCTCTTCTAAGTTTTCCAAGAAATGAAGAGTTGTTAGAACATTAAATTTGATAGTCAATGTAATTCGTATCGGTAGAAGTAAAACTCCGGTGACCCAGATCTTCTGGATGAGTCATGTGCATTAGAAAATAGCCTGTGTGGCTCTATGTGGACAGGTAATAGAAGTAATGGCCACAGGTGTTTTCTGCCCAAGAACTACAGATATTCTACATAATTCTGAAAAGCTGAAGTCAGCCTCCAAACTGGTTTTATTGTGCCCCAACGTGTGATCCTTTCAGTCTCTTTTCCTTTTTTAATAAAAAAAAAATTGTGTTTAAAGAATTGTCAAACAACTGAGAACTATGTATCCTGGAAAAGAGAGGTCTTTCAGTCTGTCCTCAACACAGTGTACTCCCTGCCTAGAGGATGACCACTGTTAATGTTGTCTTATAGATTTCTTCACATCTATCTGTGTATGTAAGCAAATGTACATAGATTTTTGCAGAAATAGCCATTTCATGAATATTGAATTTGATTTTGCACCTAACAAGTCTGTGGAGGTATTTTTGTTTCAGTGCTTCTGTAGCTGCTTCACACTCTTTAATGATGGCACAGTACTCAGTAGTATATCTCTACTATAATGTATAAGATGGACCTTCAGTTTATTTCTGATATCTTTTGCCCTAATAGATGATTTTGGATGAACAGCATGTGCTTTACTGTTCATACATGTGTGGGATTATTTCTTTAGGCCAGCTTCGACATAGGGAATGATGCTGGCCAGTTCCAGGTGCAGACCCTGAATGTCCTGGCAGTTTCGACTTCTTGTCTCTCTGAACACTTAACTCTTGGGACACTTCCCCTTAGAACCTAGACACTGCCCCCAAGAAGCCCAGTTCCCACAAGGAAGCCACGAGCAGACACTAATTGGCAGCCCTAGCTGGCAGCCAGCCATTTTGGAACTCTACCACAGTTATTTAAGCCTTTGTAAATTCTAAGCCAATTTCTGATGTTTTATTTGACTTTCACTTCATTTTTACTGAAAATGGAATGTTTCAAAGGTTTACTAAATATCACTTTTGCATCTGCATAGAGCAGAAGGAAAAGGACCTGCTTTAGGAGTCTCGCACGGTGCTGTGCACATGGCTGGGATTTAATAGATGGTTACTGGTGTTTTTTTCAATGGTAACTAAAGGTCCATGTAGAAAAACTCCATTGACCATCATTTAAAGACCGGACATGCCTACATTGACTTTGTATTTTCATATCAACTCTTCCTATTCCATACTATAAAACATTGCTATAACACTTGAATTCCATATACTCACCCATGTTTGAGGAGACTTTTTCGTGATACAAGTACTACGAAGTCTTTGGGTTTGTCATCATTCACCACAGAACAAGTGACGTAATATATGCAATCATCTTCATGCACACAGTCTATGACCTTACAGGACCTATGTAGACAGAACAGTAAAAAGCTTCACTTTTCTACCTGCTAGAATAAGACATTCACTTCTGTGTTAGTGCAACTTCATTTTTGGTGTCCATATTTCTCCGCACGTAACTATCCCCTAAAGTCAGCATCATTTTTTAAATTCTGCCTTTAGAAAGTGTTGTTTGCTCAGAAGGAGTAATTTTGTCTTTGATGGAGAGAATGATCATCATCTGACTCTAAGGTCAATGATTTCACACTTCAGAGAAAGTCACTTAGTTGTTTTCCACAAAAGTATTTTTCTCTAGGATCAAGTAATAATATTTTGAAGATGTGCTAGACTAGAGTCCAACAAGTGAAGGAATATAGTATATTGAAAGGAGCACAAAATTTAGAATCAAACAATTTGCCTTTGGATTCCAGATGGCCACTTCAAAGTGGTTTTGTTAGGCAAGTAGTTTACTTTTCCATCTGTGCAATGGAGATAATGATACCTACGGGTTTACTGTGAAGATGAAATCAGAACTCCTGGCACCGTACCTGAGTCATAGTAGAGATAAAAGGAAAGTTAAGTTCACTTAGAATTCATTCATTCATTCTTATTCATTCAAGTTCAATTTGGCTGGAATGTCAGGTGACAGAAAATAGTGGAGGAAATATGTAAAAAGAACGAACACCAAAGTTTAGGCATTGTTCCTGTTAAAAAGCATTGCACTTATATAGTCTCTACAAATATTGATGCAAGAATGCTGTGAAGTGTTTCCCCTTCCTCAGCGTTTTATTTTAATAGCATTAAGCAGGATGTATCATTCTGTCATCTGTGTAGATGTCGCACATGACCCCAGAGATGTTACTCATCACAGTGAGGTTTAGACATTTTAAAGAGGAACTTCTACCTCACCAAGCTTTGGAAGTGAACAGTTAATTCCTAATATAATAGGAAGCCTTTCTCCTCAGTCTTTCCATTTCAGCAAGGTGCCCATGAGGCCCCGAGCTGAGACTCCTTGGAGAGTCTCACACTCACACACAAACACTCCCTGTCAGTGCACTTGAAAAGGTACACAGCTCTCATGTTCGGGAAAGGAGGGAGAGGTAAGGAGGTTGGATTAAGGATGCAGGAGAGACGAAGTAACTGAAGTAAGAACAGTAGACTCACAGGAATAGACCTTGACCAGACGGAGAGCGGAGGGAATGGCTTTCTGCTCAGCACCCACCGAGCTTCCTCTCAGCTTCTCACCTGGGAGTGCTGCTTCACAAGGAAGGAGCTGCTAATTAAGTATGAAAGTAGGAACTGGAAATGACAACTTTCTTAAGGTTGATGAGGTTGTGTGTTAAAGTACAAGAGAATACAAGAATGGAATACAGAGCCTGACATAACCTGAGTTCCAATTTGAATTCCACTGCTTTACTGCCTGTGAAATCTCCAAAGTCTCTGGAACCGCTCTCTTGTTAAATGGGAATGGCATCAAACTTGAAGAGTTATTGGTAGGATTACAACAGCTGTGGGTATTCTAGCAACTCAATCTGTCACCTCAATATCGATGACAAATGATTATAAAGTGTTGGTGTTTGTCTCTTAGTAGCATATGGTACCGATTCCTGTGCAGAGAAAGCTTTAAAATATTCTTTAATAAGAAATGCGTCCTATGTTGGGCAATGGAGATGGACTGCAATATAAAAGTCATCTTTTAGATGTTGTCAGGGTTAATTAAGAAATATTTAAAACTTATTCTTACACATAATGATGGTCCCACAAAGGTCTCTTGGTAAAGTCAGACAAGCAATGATAAGCCAAGTGTGCTGGTCTTTCCACGTGCTTTTCAACCCAAACAGCTGAAACACTGCTCTTTCAGATTATATATTTTTATCTAAAAGATAACAACAAAAAATGACAAAAAATTTTTGATGTTTTTACTTAAAATTATAAACATATATGATTGTACTAGCTAAGATATCTTGGTCTCTGGATAACAATGAAGTCAAATGATGGCAATTTCTCTTCAAATACTTGCATGTCTAGAGAGCTCTGACCAGGCTGCTATGCTCCTGTATCCTCCAAACAATACGTGATTTGAGGGTAGATTGCTTATTATGCAGCAGTTTTTCTCATAAGACATAAAGAACATAAGTCTTTCTCTATCTCTTTGTAATGTTTCCCTAACTCTACCCGGGAAAACAGAAAATATCACCAGGCAGCTAGGTCAGTCAGAGCCTTATCCCTTAGCAGGGATCCCTTAGGGCATTTTCCCAGGATGCCAGGAGTGACTTCAAGCAGGCCAAAGGGACCCAGCCAGCATGCCAGCCACCTCTACAACCAACTCAACCTCTCAGCAGAGCCCCCAAAGTACCAGACTATAAAACATTCTTTCATTTGTGAATCACAAAATCTCTTCCTCCTGCGAGACCCATCCCTGTGTTTCTAATGCTTATTATTCCCTTGATAAGAGGAGAGGAAACCTATTCTTTGGACATACACTTCAACATGGAGGTAGCCCTGATTACTCTGAACTCCCCTTCTAATGTGCATTTGCCAATATTGAGAGAGAGGTGTTCAGCAAAGAGCACATTTCTATCCTGGCCATTTTCTCCACCTTTCATGGTGCTTTGAAGTTAGTGTTGAAATCTGCCATCTTGTAATCATTTCCATGGCAACAAGCTGTGAGAAGACAAACAAGCATAGGGTTAAGACTTCACTGCAGGAATCAAGCAGATGGAAAATCAGGCTGTGAGAGAGGAAAACCTTTAAGCATAAATATCTACAAGAAGAGAATGAAGAAAGGAGGATGTGATTAGACTGTCTGCACTTACCAAACAGAAAGAGAACTATGGACGAGCTCCATGTGCTTGCTGAGACTCACCCAAGTCTGGACATGCCTACTTGCTCCAACACAGCAGAAGTAGGAGGAGGTTCATTGGTGTATGTCTGTCTCATCAGAGTCTGGTGGTCAAGTGGCTCTACGCCAGCCCTCAAACTATGCAGTGTTAGAGGAGATGAGGGCAGGTGGCCAGGGGCAATTCTACAACCTCAGTCAGATTTTGACTTGGGGCAGTGCTTACCTGTAGAAAGGTATCTCTTCCCTGAAACCAACTAGCTAATTTGAGTCCAAGAACAAGGCAGGCACCTCCTTGAGATAAAACAGCAATTCAGTGGGGTAACTTCTGTATGGGGGTCCTTGATAATGGTAAACAGGGCTTTGATGAAGGAAATGTACACCCCACCCTCAAACTAAAGTATCTGTATTCTGACTCTGGAGATGTTTATTTCAACACTTTACTAAGTAACAGATTGATTCAACTGTCTTGGCCCCGTTATTCTGGAGATAGACCTTAGGACCTTTGTTCTTCTAAAGAGTAAGCAGTAAAGATTAGTTTTGAGAACAGGGAGGAGTGAGTCACATGTTATCTGGAAGAGGACACTCAGTGGTCAGAGGTCTAAGATGGCATCGTTCAGAATGGAGTGGAGTCATTCTGTTCCACAGCAGTCGTGGTCAACCTCGCAGAGTCCAGGATGACGTGGGATAGAAGACTGAGCACTTGTTAAGAGTTGAACTGGTTATCTCCCAAATTCATAAATTAAAGTCCTAATCTCTAATACTGCGGAATGTAACTTTATTTGGAAATAGGGTCATTGTAGATGTAACTAGTTAAGATGAGGGCCTCTAATCAACTGACCTGTAACCTCATAAAAGGGGGAACTCTGGACACAGACACCCTGGGTGAACGCCATCTGAAGATGAGGAAGATCACATCTACAAACCAAGGAGTGACAACAAAGATTGCCAGTAAATTACCACAAGCTGGGGGGAGGCCTGGAACAGATTCTCCCTCCCTCACTCAGAAAGAATTTCTTAGACACATTCTCCAAGGCCAGCTCTCCAAGAAAACAAGTTCTCTTTCATGGTTGGAAGAATATAGTTTAAATTCCAGTTGTAAGCAACTCAGGTGCCGCTCATAAATGCAGATACCAGCGATGACGTAAGAAGCAGACTTCCATATCAGCAGAAGAAAGCCCAGTCTGACTGCATCTTTCTTTTATGAATGATGAAGGGAAACACAAAACTATTAGGTTACACCTGTGTTTCTGCATAGTGGAACCAAGTATAGATGAAACTAATGATCCAAAGGGCTGAGGCAGACCCTGATGGGTTTCTGAAGTGAGGAAAGAGACGTTAAAAGAAAAGGAGAAAGAAACACCAACTCAAAACAAAACAAAAGAGGTCAGAGTTGAAAAGAATGAAGTCACATCTGCTTTTGCTTCAGTTTCAAGACAAGGTGACCATATAATTTATCATTCAAATTGGAACACTGAGGCACTGTTACTTTCGGTAGGACTACAGATTATAATGGAACAACCAATAATTATGATGGAATAACCAGGACTGTCCCAGGAAACCCAGGACCTATGTTCACCCTGTTTTTGAGGCTACTTCACTGATGATGAAAACTGAACCCAGAAAATGAGCTGGCATTACTGAGCGTCTCCAGTGTCAGGCACTGCTATGCTCTGGGACTACAGTGCTGAACAAAACAGCCCTCAGAGGGCTTGCATTCTAGTTAGTGTGGGCCTCACCTTCAAAGACCACGCCTCTGAATTTAGGCAAAGTTAAAATACAAATGATATGTTTCTTTAAATTTGATGACATGCAAAACACTGTCAAAAGGGTAAAGAGACATACAAAGAAGTCAAGTCTTCTTAAGAAGTTATTATCTAGTTCGGGAGAAGACCATGTGGAATAAGTTAAATGACCATGAAAACCTTAAACATCATCCAACATAGCTGTGGAAGAAAGGTCACAAGAAAGTGTGTAATTGAAAAGTACATTTTAAAGAAAGAATAGCTAAAGTAGTGCCTAATGGGAGAAGTCCCTTCAGTCAGGGGTGATAGATAGGAGTGGCTTCAAGGAGAAGTGTGTCTTGGTCTTGAAGACCAGCTTGGGTTTGGGAGGATGGAAAGGAGCGGGAGAGGTGGAATATGAAAATTAAGGTCAGAGGCACCAGTATGCAGGGCTTATTTGAAGGACCCCAAATCAAGCAGGGTGGAGTAGTGGAATCAGGGCTGTAAAGACACTTGACTCTTAGAAACAAGTCTCCCAGAAAGATTACTTTTCTTAAAAGCAAGAGTAAAAGCAGAACTCCCTCCACCAGGGCACCTTTCCTTTGTGATGACGGTGGGTTGTGTGTCTACCTGAATGTGTCCCCACCAGTGCACCTCTCCTTTGTGATGGCGATGAATTGTGTGTTCACCTGGATGCGGCCTACCTTTTTCACAGCGCTGGTTAGCTCCCAACCACTTTTGGCTGCCAGCTTTTTGAGAGCCTCCACATTGTCATTACTCAGGGATACCTAAAATGCAAATATTTGAAAAGCTGTGAGTTCAGTGCATAGAGATATGATCAAATATTTTCTTTTTAGAGAATGGACAGTGTTAGAGCTAAAGTGATAACACTGAACTGAGAACTAAGCTACAGGTAACAATTTCTGTCTCAAACTGCTAATTCAAAATTCAGACAAGGTAACATGAGGCCTATATGCTTAGCAAATGAGTGTCGTTTTAATGGGTGCACAGAGTAAAGACAAGATGACTGGTAATCAACATATAGTAAGTAAACTTAGATCTCCTTTCATGTTTTATGGTTGAAAACATTAGCGTGAGTAATACTTTGTTGTATTATAAAAACGCAAGCAGGTGGGCGTGTCATTCAGCACAAATCATGGTAAGACACCAGCTCTCAATGTCACTGGCTGCTGGAGTGCATTTGGAGTCTGTCGTTTGGGAACTGCACGCGTCATTCAAACAAGGCAGTGAAGCAGGTGGGTAACCACTTGCTGATAGCTTGTTCTGTCTCATCCTGAAATGACCGGTTGAGATAAATCACCTTTTCTTCTAACCCGTGTAGGTTATACTGGGTATATAGACACAGCCTGAATCTGTTAAGCAAGGGGTTTTCTGCCTTGGTAATCACGCGATCTTTACAGTGAGCTCCAAGTCATAAACTGTCACCTGGTTGCTGAGTGGAACTAAGTGTATGCTAAATGGAACCTCTTCTTTGTAGGAAATCATATATTTTCTGGAAGAAAAATTCAAATGTTAAACAACAGGTTTCTTTCCAGCATTTAGCACCCAACAGTAACCATGGCACTTTCTTGAACTGAAGTCAGCCGTTTCTTTTTAAAAACTGCTTTTCTGGTGAACAGTTTCCGACACAGTCGCTCCCTAGTCAGAAGACATCAGATCTTCTCTTTCAGCATTATGGGACTAGAGGCTCGAGAGGGGCTCTTGGTTAGGTAGTCTGTCAGATAACAGAAGACTCCAGAAAATCCTTACACCTGTCTCTTAACCTGCCTAGGCGAATTCTCTTGAGTGCAATAGCCGCACGATACTGCCTAAAATCATCCTTCAATGAAAAACAAAGTACAATCAATAAAATCCTACTATTTTAGTGCTACAGCCCTTATACCTCTCTCCTGAGTTAGTTGGAGGAACTAACTGGGCAGGACGTGGCATCTCTGCGTGAACTGCCCTCATCTCCCACAAAGGGCAGTTGCTCTTTTCTTTTTTTAAAATGGTGATTGCTATCATGTTTGTTACTAGAATTATACATGTAGTTCACGGTTGTGCGTTTAGAAATGGTGAAACTTGGCAAGAAGGCACCTCTAGGATAAGGGAGAGACATGGTTTTGATGACTGTGGGGCCGCTGGGAGAACTGGACGTAGAGAGGGAGAGGAGTAGGGATGGGACCCCCAGATGGATCCACTACCAACAGCCAAGTAGAGGCAGGGATTTTGGGGCTTCCATCTCTCCACCAGTGTTTAGCGTGAGTTGGAGAAAAAGCAAAAGCTCGTTTTACTCTGATGAGAAAAGAAAGAAAACCCAGAGGGAAGAGTCATGAAGGTTACTGCTGGTGTGAAAAGATTCTGGGAGCGCTCTGTGCCCACCGCTTCCCCCAGAAAACATGATCTGGTTATCAAAGCTCATGGGCGAATACCTTTGATGTGGGTTGGATTCTGGGAAAAGTGACCAGTTCTTCCTTATCATCAATAGCATTATAAATGAGAAAAGCGCTGTTGATGTGCCGGCCCTGGCCCTCAGCCCACTCCTGACAGTCAAAGGCCTCGACACGCACGCCCACCTCGACACTGCAGAGGACAACACGAGGCAGTGGGCAGTCAGGGCGCTCAAGCCCCTGCCCACCGCACCAGTACCTCTTCCAACAAGGAAGAGAACGAGAGTCCTGGGTTTTCCACTGTTGTCTGCAAATCTGTGCAACTGTTAACATCCATTTCATTGACGGTTTGTGGACCTGATGCCAAAGAACCCGATGGGATTTTATATATGCATGAACATATTTTGATAATGGAGAGGCAGAAGTTACACACCGAAGTCAGATTTTCTCTCCTGAAAGTAATATTTCTATAATGACAAGGTATTAAGAACTGAAATTAGACAGGAAATACATATTCTTTCTGTACTTAAAAAGAAAAAAGTATTCAGTTCAATCTTTTCATTGTGTGTTAATAATAATAAATGGGAAGTCATTTGGACCTCATGGTGACCCATGATAGATCCATTATATATTGGTTGACCACGCAGCTCCTGGGAATCTACAAACTGAAAGGAGGAGTTAATAATTACAATTACAGTTAATACAAACCAGGACCATCCAGGCCAACAGGGACATCCAGTCGCCCTTATTACGAGACAAAACCAACCCATCACAATTGACTTGGTGTACAAAGTACCCCATGCAAGACAGAGGGTTAAAATCTGTGCCAGTGGATTTAGAAGACTAAGTGAAGTTAAAAAAACATTAAAATAACTTTGTTACTTTAAAGTAGTCCCTATACTCACATCCAGATTGCATAAACATGAAAACTTATTTATGTGCAAGTTTGAATTCGTTTATAGCAGCCTAGACCAAAATGTGCTTTACCTGGTCTGAAATGTGTTGTTGACAATGGCATTGAACACAAGCCAATCTCCCACCGTAGATGGTCCCCGAAACTTAAACATGTCCACGGACTTCAGAAAGGGATGTGCCCGACAGAGGCGACTGATGAAAAAAGGGAAGGAGAGAGAGAACAAAGTCATCCTCCTCCAAACTCTTTTCATGGACCGCTGATTCGTTTGATGGACAAAACAGACAAACACTCAGTGTCCTCTAAACGTCTCTCAACTCGAGAGTGGAGTAAATAGCTGGACTGCGTGTGGTGAGAGCGGCTCTATATACTCCCAGTAAATATTTTGGGACGTACCGTGTCGCAAAGCCTTGGGGTCTTATCAGGATGTTGGAGCTTCTGTGTTTGTGGTGACAGTCCTACTCTTATTTTCTTCCCTATCCCAGTCTCTCTGAAAAACAAACCAGTGTCTTGTCCTAATGTGAGCTTGACAGCTTATGACTACAATCTCAGGGAGCTTCACTCCCAGGATGGAGTGGGGCACAGTGAGGAAACTGCCAGCTGGTGCCATTCAACTAGTTCCTCAACTTCACAGCTAATTGAATTCACTCTCATATCAAAAGACTAATTTTTTTCCCCCCCACAGAAAAGTGACGTGAATTGCTGCCGAAAATCTGAAAGGCTACAGGGTACATTTTATCATTTTATATGTGGGCAATTTTAAAATATTTTAAGGAATATTTAATCTCAAAAAGTTACTTCCATGATTTTCTATATTTTAAAGCCCCCACTGTAGACATTCAGTTACTGTAAAGAATGGTGCCAGCTCTAAGTGAACAGACTCTGCCACAGTTGCTGATACTGTCTTTACAGTAGAATGGATTCAGTTGCTTTATTGTCATCAAGAATGACAACCTCATTTTTAAAACAAGCTTTCTTATTTGTACACAGTTTATAGGAAGGATAACTACAGGTTTCTAACTACAGTAATAAATATAGACAAATTAATAAAAAATTCTTTTAATTTGGGGGAAATAAAACCATATTAATTTTCAGTCATTAAAATACTTGTCAGAAGATCCTGTTCAAATGCATTTTTGGAGTACGCAGTGTTTCTTAAAGCTGCTCAATTACTTACATGCTTCCATTAAGAATAAAATAACCTCTATAGAAACTGAGGAACATCTAAAAGTATTCTTCCAAGCTCTTCCCTCTCTCTCTTCTTAGTTACCAGATAATCCTTTGGTTTATCAGTCCAAACAATACCTTCAAAGGTCAGGTCTAACTGTAAATTACCTTTTAAAAAGTTTGTAACTTGACTCTTAAAGTGTTAAACCTATGTTCTCATTCTGTAGTCATCTACTTGTTATAGTTATCATCACAGTGAATTGCCTTATTATAAGATCAACATTCATAATTCAGAATAAAGTTAATAGAACTGTCCTTTCTTTTTTTTTTTTTTTTTAAACCAGGAACGTAAACATTTATCTTTCAGCAAAAGGATAGAGTAATCCTAGAATAAACAGGACAATGGCTTATCACTTTCTCATTTTGATAAAAATCAACATTGCCCTCTCCTTGTCTCTTGACTAACCCCATAACTGGGTCTCAAATCCTTTCTATTCTCCCCATGAGTCACAACATTGCGTATCAAAGGTCAAAACCAAGAACCTTGCAGAAATAGTAGCTGCTGTCTCCATCCAAGCCATAATCTGGCTGCCAAATGTATTTCCATGATGGTTTGCATGGGGCGGGAGGACAAGTTCGATGCTCTGCACAGAGGTGCCCCTTGTGGAAGCCATTCTTTCCTCCTCAGCACAAATGGAATCCGAAAGGTGAATGGAAGCATTAATGACACTGGAGTTACAAGGGCAGAGCCTGGGACTATGGCTTTTCCTTCTCAACAGCCCACTCAACTCATGGGATTTTTAGAAAAATTACATTATTCTCAAAGACATGGAAACTCATGAGGAAATCATTAGTTTTCTTTCTGCAGAGCCAGTTTCATCCGAAGGGTGGATTTTACAGTGCATTGGATAAGATAACACATCTGGAGCATCGTTTAGAGATTGTCTTTCAACCTACCTATCTCACAAATAAACAGAAATTTTGATGAAGAGTGGTTATATTAAATTGAATTGTTTGAGTGGGAAGAAGGGCATGTCAAGTTGGGGAGGGGCAGAAGAAAATTTGGGGACTGTAGTTAAGTCATTATTTTAATTGTGATGGTTTTGCAGAGATATACATGCCTCAAAACTTATCAAATTGTACACTTTAAGTATGAGCGATTCATGTCAGTGATAGCTCAATAGAGCTGTAATAAAGAAAAATGTGAATGATAAATGGCCACAGACACTAAGAATATGAGATAGTTTGCTGTACCATAAACTTCAGAATGGGAATGTGGCCTCCCGCAGTTACTATTTTGGAATGAATGCAGTTATAAACACAAGAGACAGAATATGTTGTACTGTTCAGTGTCCTCCTGCTTCTTTGGAATCATATCTGCTCCATTTACTGACAAATTGGTTTTTACACTCAACAATGGAGAAATCATTTACTCTTAACTGCAAAGCAGTAAAATGTATTCAATTATTGTTCCAGCAGTAGCAAGTAAATCACCAGCTAGGCTTAAATCTCACGTGCTATTGTTGAGGGGGTGGAGGGAAGACTTACAAATGGGAGGCCATCCTGGTTCTACAGTCAGGAGCCGAGCTGAGCTTGCAGTGCAGAGTGCGTAGGCCCAGCTGCTGTTGGTTACTGGGACGGGTTGTTCTTGGCGCAGTCTTATGTAAGTGAGCCAAGAAGTGTGGTTACAGAGACTTAACTCTATTTCCTAATGGAACTTCTAGATTTAGAATGCATTGATCTTTTTTTTTTCTCGAAACCTATTCTTGTCAGTCCATTGACCACGAAAACCCCTGTTTAAAAACCTGTCAGTAACTTCCCATTGTTCCAGTGTAACAGCTCAGTTCTTCCCCTGTGACCTACAAACCTTCCTTCCTTATCTGGCCTGTGTCCTCTTTGCAGCCCTAGTTAGTCTGATTACCATTAGCATCCCTCTCTTCCATCCTGTTTTCGCTGAATCTTTTTCTCGCCCTTTGTTTCTCCCACTGGTATTTTTTCAGTTTCTGCAACTAAATGCTATCTTCAACATCAGGCCATTCGCACATATTGTGCCCATCAGTAGCTATTCCTCCAGCCACCACCACCAGCTTCTCCACTGAGCTCCACTCCTCACATGCTCATCTCAATCATCACTTCTTCAGCTAATCCCCACTTATGGGCCCTCATAGATACTTTATTTCACAATTATAGTTTTATTTTACTTGCGTGATTTTTGATTAGCTGACACACTGGATGCTAACTAAGATCTTTTGGGCTGTGGCTGCAACTTCTTTTATTCAAATGTATTTCTGGAATATGGATGCTTAGTAAATATTTATTGAATGAATGAATGAATTTAATATTGTGGTTTTGTTCCCCATTCAAAGTCCTTACTATCAAAAGACTGTTGTTAGGTAACAAAATGATTTTTCTGATTCATACTTTTTTCTACTCTTTATGGGAGTTACCACTGCTCCCCATTTCTAATTAATCAGTATTGTAGACACTTCAGTTTTATTCAATATCATGAGTTTGATATAGTATCTCATGTTGGTTGCATTTCCCCGATTAATAATAAGGCCCAACATCATCTTATCTGGATCAAATTTCTTGTTATCTCTTAATGAAATACCTATGTCAATTGCTTCAAATGTTACTTTCCTCCCATTCTTTTTATTCTCTCCTTCTGAAATTTTGATTAGACTTCTTACTCCATTCTCTATGTTCCCTAACCTCTCACCTATTTCCCATTTCTTTGCCTATCCATCTGCATTCTGGGTAACTCCCTTAGATCTCTCTTCCAGTTCACTGTCTTAGCTGCTGTTTAATTAATTCATCAACTTTAAAATTTTAATTATATATTTCTTTTGTATAGAAATTCTTTGCTTTTCCTGTCAAACCTTCCAGGTCATTTTCTTATGACTGTAAAATACTTTTATTTCTTCAACCATATTAACATTCTCATTTCATATTCTTCATATGATCACAAAATTCACCATCTATATTTTTTGTGGACCGCGTCTGTTTCTGGGGTTACTTCTGGATTTTGGTGACTTACTTATTTTTGCCTTTTGTGATTTTTAACTAGGAGCTCATATTCCTTGGCTCTCTGTGTTTGGGAATTCTTGAGAGCTGGGCTTAAAAGTCATTTCTCCACAGAGGATGTGCATTTGTGGCTACTCATTACTTGGAGATACAGTAGCACTTCACACTAAGTTTCACTTGATCTGTTTCAGCCCAAATGAGTCCTGTGAATTCTGACACCAAATCTGCCTAAGAAAGTGCTAGTGATTGAATTCTCAGAGAGAAACTTTTCTCTTTTCCCATTCCACCCACTGCGACAGGAAAGCATTCCTATTGGAGCCCTCTGGGGGTGGTATTTGTCCAGCTAGCTCACGAGAGCATCATCTTTTGAGGGTGTAATTATCTTTAAGGTTCCATGGTCCGACCTTTTACCTAATGAGCCCGTGACCTTGTCTCCTGAACCCACACAGTCCCATTAAAACACAGGCTCCGGGCCTTCTAGCCCTTACCAGTCCTCTGAGCAAATGACAGCTCCTGTATCTTCTCACATGGCTTCATTTGGATTTTCTAATTATTTCTAAACTTTGAGGTTTCCTCTTATTTTATCCAGAAATTATGTTTTTTTCATATACCATATTGCTGTAATCAGAATTGGAATGCTTCCTACAGTGATTTGTATAAGACATAGGACATCTTAATTCCTTTCCAACTTCTCTTTTTTATTACTGATTTTGTTAGGTGATGTTCTTTACACATCCACAACTAGTATTAAGATTTTTCAAAGGTTATTTTCTTTTAATTCAAGGGTACATTTAAAAAATAAATATAAACTCTAAAATATATATACTTTTGGAAGATTTTTTGTTGTTGTTATCGCATTTTTCATAGTGCAACATCGCTTTCTAGCACTATGTAAGTTTTGGGTGTACAAGTTTGCTTTTCATGAAATATATGTTAAATCATGTCCACCACAGAATTTCTAATAACCCTTCACCACTGTCCATTGGACTCCCCACCATCCTTTCCTTCTGCTCCCATCCCTTTTTCTTCTGGTAACTTCAGTTCTGTTCTCAAAGTCCAAGGGTTAGTCTTCATATGGCCTGTTTGCTGTGTTTCCTTATATCCACATATGAGTGGGATCATCTGTTATTTGTCTTTCTCTTTCTGACTAACTTGCACTTAGCATAATCCAGTCTAGTTGTAGCTACGTTGTTGGAAGTGCCAACAAAACAAAGTATCTTCCTTATCCAGTCTGTGTTGATGGGCATCTGGGTTATTTTCATTCCTTAACTATTGTAAACAGTGCTGCAATGAATACACATTTCTCTTTTTGAATTCATGTTTTTATATTCTTTAGATAGATACCTAGAAGTGGAATTGCCGGACTATGTGGTAATTCTATTTATAACTTTTTGAGGAAACTACATACTGTTTTCCAAAGTGGCTGCACAATTTGTATACCTACCAACAGAGGGTAAACCTCAGTTGGGGTTCTCTTTTCTCCACCCTGTTGCCAACACTTGTGGTTTATAGTCTTTTTGATACAGGCTGTGCTTTTGATGTGCATTTCCCTAATAAGTGGTAATGAGCACTTTTAACAAATTTATTAGCCATTCGTATATCTTCTCTGTGAAATGTCTATTCAGTTTCTGCTCCCTTTTTAATTGTTTTTTGTTGTTGTGTATTGTATTATATGAGTTCTTTATGGATCTTGGAATATTAACCCCTGCAGATATGTGATATGCACATATCTTCTCCCATATAGCAGGATGGGATGTCTCTTTTATTTAGATTTATTTCCTGGGATGTTGGAATTTAGTTCCCAAAGGCATCTCTAAGGTCAATGTCAATGGAGTGTATTACCTATATTTTCTTCTATGTATTTCATGGTTTCAAGTCTTACTTACATTCAAGTCTCTGATCCATTTTGAATTAATTTTTTGTATGGTGTTACAGAGCTATCTAATTTCATTCTTCTGTATGTGACCGTCCAGTTTTCCCAACACCTTTTATTGAAAAGACTTTCCTTTTAGCATCATATACTCTTGATTCCTTGATCATGAATTAACTGATCATGTATGCGTGAGTTTTAAATATATTCTTAAATTAAAAAAAGAAAAGTAGGTGCATAAGTTTTTTTTGTGCTAGGAATATGTGCTGGGGGTGTGTGTGTGTGTGTGTGTGTGTGTGTGTGTGTGTGTAATACTGGCTGTTCTTGAATAGAGTAACTAGGTAACTGGTAGTAATAGTAAGAAGACTTAACCTTTTAACTAACTGAATGCCCTCTTCCACCTTTTGAATTTTTCAGCCTGTGCATTTGCTGTCATTTTAAATAATTATAAAATAAAAAATTTAAGCGTTTCAGGGCATTGTAAAGATCAATATTTGATCAATTTTAAGGCAACTACTTTTCTGGGGAATAACTGTATGAAGACATGGATGGTAGACATGGGACTTGAAGAGGTGGGTTCCGGGCCAGGCCATGTGTGCACAACATTAGTTATGACATATGCAGAAATAGACTAAGTGCGGGGGACTTCACTGCAGAAGCATGCCTGCTTGTAGGGAATAAACCGATCAATGGAGAAATAGGGCTCTCGTAGGTTGAGAGATCAACTCAGACTCATAGCTTTGACTGTATACCCATGTGAAGGAAAATAAACAGCCTCTTCCTTCCTACAGGCTTCCAAATGGGGGCATTTTTCAGCAGTCAGTTTCAATATTTGTACTTTGGATGTTTATTAAGTATTGCGTCCTCATTCTGCTTACCCAATGTGGACAATTCACTCCATATTTTCAGGTCAGGAACTTTGACCTGAATTGAGTCCATGCCAGCCCTAGTTTTCTTTTTCATGACCAGAAAGGATCAACACAGGACAATGCTCATAAATATTTGATTTCTCACTAAAAAATAAAATAAAATGCTGTATATCCTTACATTTTTCCCTTATGCCAAGCTTCCAAACAATAGTCCGTGGTACAAAAAGTCCTTCCAAAAAATTCTGCTTTTATATGATCTAATCTCTTTTAACATTTTCTTCAGAAAGTAGATGATTTGGATTCAGTGTTGTCGCTGTTCAAACAATATGAATGTCAACCATACAGCATCTTGAAAAAGATTCTAATGTTTGACATCTGTTACAACTAGTGTAGCCCGCTATTTTTTCTTAAAACACAATTCAGTAGCAAAGATGATCTAGCTGTCTTTCTTTAGAGCATACTGTCCTGTTGAAAACAAACTCCAGCAGATTCGCAAGACAACAGATGGACACCCCACACACTCTGGCAATTTTCAGCTCTCACGGTCTGGTTCTAGCATTCTTTTTTTCCTTAAAGGAAAGGTACAAGCAGGAATGGAGGCAAAAGGTGAGTAGGCAGGCAACAGGAAGGGAGAGGAGGAAGAAGCACTCTATTTTATTTCCATTTAGTTTTCTTTCCCCGGACCACCTGGGACTCGAACCCTGAGGTATGAGGCCTACATCCTTCAGGGACGACTGACCTAACCGCCTGTCCACCAGGGCACACCTGGTTCTAACATTCTTAAGAGAAATTTGTGGCATCTTTGGTGGCATGGAAGCTAGTAAAATTTCTGGAAAGGTCAAATCAGTGAAGTTAGACTCTAAGTTGTTTTGTGCAAAGGAATGTAGAATCATCTAGTTTAGGACCGATGAAAAGAAACACGATTGAAAACAGACTTTTAAAAATCTTTAATTCTAAATGGAACCAGACATGTAGATGTGGTCTGTGCAACTTCCTAACCGAAACTAAAGTCAATCATTTTACCTCTATACTGGGATGACTATAGCCTCTTGGTGTGGTGGAGCCGAGTGTGTGATAAATTGTCTGAGGCTGGTTTTGTTTATAAAGTATATCTCGTGCAATAGGAGAAACCCAGGCAGCCAGCCAAGTTCACCCAAGTCACTTTCGCTTGACTGGGGAGTAAAGCAGCCTCTAATCACCAGGCCTGCCAACCATGCTCAGGAGACAGACAGGTATGAGAAAGGCCAGAGACGCAGAGATCCCTCCTGAGACAAAGGGAAGCACTTTTTAGGTCTTTAATATACAGGTCTGACACCTTCTATCTCTTTCTCTTATAAATCAGCCTATGTCTCAATAATGACTTTCCTGCATCAGCCTTGATCTTCCGATAACCATGACCAAATATTTTCTACCCTGAAAATGCCTTGTGGACCTTGAGCGCCTCTAGCTCTAGGCTGCTTCTTTCACCTTCACAGTCAGATTCCTCAAAGGAAAGTCTTCAGCTGTTGCCTCCAATCCTTTCTTTAAATGGAACCTTCTCAAATAGCAACACTTTCTCCTGCCTGCCATTTTTCTATCCATATTAGCCCAGTTAATCCCCACACGCACCTACTAAATAAGTACCTTTACGATTCCCATCTCTAGCCCTTTTTATTTGCTTTTAACCTTGCCTCTGTGAGTTGAGAAAAACAGAGCAGTCAGGAGTTGGAGAAGGGACAATTAGTACTGAGACAAGAAAAATTAAAGCGACTCTCTGCTGACCAGGAACCTCTAGCTACAGGAAGTCAGTCCATGGGCCAAAGAGAAGGCCCAACGTCTAGCAGCCCAGACTTAGGAAGAAGTAAGCCAGGGAAGGAAGGGTCTCTCTTGGCTGTGAATGGGCCAACAGAAAGGCCCTATTCCTGTGGAGCGGGGTGCAGACGGGAGAGGCCCACCTCTGGTGGTTCAAGTGCAGGAAAATACAATGAGAAAACTGGGTTCCTGTCAAATTCCAGCACTGTTGTGGGGCACTTCCCACTGCTTTGGGTGATACTCTCAGATCCAATTCAATGGCTCCATTTCCCCTGAAAGCAGAGGCTCTAAAGTAGCCAGTCAGTTCTAAGAGCTGTGACGGCCACTGTGTCCTTCACTACCCACATCTACTGCAACAGATGGCACTTGGGCTGTCAGGGGCTGGGAGACTGGGGAGACTTTCTTCATCTACTGCATCCTAATAAATATGCTGTAACAAAGCTAGTGGTGAAGTGTTGAATTTGGCAGGTGAATATGACACAGAGGTCATCATAAGCTTTCCCCCATCCCCCCTATTCCTTTCATTGGCAGATATAGGGTCATCAGATGTCTCCTTTTCATACTCTACTTATTGTGTTCATACTTCCATTGATCCCCTCTTGTCAAAGTCACCAGTGACTCCCTATTCCCAACTCAGCGGCAGTATATTTATTCTGTACTCTGGAAGCAGCTGGCCACACATTTTTTCATGTGACTCTGCTCCCTTGGCTTATGACACACTCTCTGCTGTTCTTCTTGTACCCCTCCAACCAATACATCCAGTCTCTGCAGCTTCATCCTCCACCTGTCATCCCTTGGATGGCCTCTATCCATCTCGTGGATGGCCACGTTTGCAGTGGACCATGCTTGCATCCTCTGGAGCCTTTCCAGGCTGACTGCAGGTACTATCATTTGAATTACTATCTATAGCTGTTATCTCTCAAACGTGCCTCCCTCCCAGGTCTCTTCCTTTTGGTTTGGTCCACAGGCATATCAGACTAAACTGAATTCATTATTCACCTCATCAAGACTCCATCCCCTGCTTGTCATATTCTTTATCTCAGTTCATGACACTGCCATTAATTATCCAGTTGCTTAAACCAGAAACCAGTGAATTAGCACAGACTCCGTCTTCTTCACCCATCTCTCTGCATCAGTGACAAATTGTGCTGATTTTACCTTGTATTTTATTCCCTTTCTCCTCTCATTGCATAGTGTAGCCGTTTCCACCCCTTGTCTGATTTCCCTCCCTCAAGTCTCCTCGCCTCTACCCAGTGACTATATTAAGTGCAAAACTAATCACATAATAACCCTACTCAGGGACTCTTCTCAAGGACAGGAAAAAAGTCAAGCTTCTTAGCATGGCCTGCGAGAGCCTCCCGGATGCAATCCTATCTTCATGCCCTGTCTCCTTTCACCTTGAAGTTCTCTGTAGTAATGCTACGTTCTTATGGCTCAGCTATTTTATTACTTTAGCAAAATGCATTCCAAATACATTTTGATACTGAGACCATCTTTACAAAAGAAGACTCGTTCTTCTCAGCATAGTAATCTAATGATGAAGTCTTCATTTCCTTCAAAGTAACTTGGTAATGGGGATTGTCTTTTAAAAGGTCAGCAATGAGTAGTCTTTGAAAAACTCTTTTCCAACTCAGAGGTCTTCTGTGGGGTTGCCCCAGACCACAGTGATATCACTTGGAACAAGAGAGGCTAAGACCGGGTCACTCCACTCCCTGCCCTTACTCCCACTTTGCTCTCTATCACAGGTCATCTCCTCTGGGGAGCAGGATATAGGGTTAGACATAAAGAAAGGGAAGGGGAGGTCCTAGATCCGCATCCTTCCCTACATTGTTGGTCCCACTAGGTCTTGAAGAGCTGGAGAAGTCATTGTCAGAGATTAAAGGAAATTTGGTTCAACAAGTGGTGTCTTTATAGAAGAGCCAGGAGACATGTTGAATCTTTTCTTCCATTCATATCCCTTGTGATTTCTGGTAAGTTTCTTCACTGCTCAAAGTTTCAGTTTCCTCTGTTGGGATTATATGCAGCCCATGTGAAATGATGAATGAGAAATTGCTGAGTAAACTGTGAAGCACCGGATGAATGTGTGGTGTTGTCATTCCTTCAGTCACCTGAATGTACACTTACTAATAAGGACCTTCTGATCTCTGTTGCCTCTCCTTTCCATCTCCTTCCATGGATTTAAAAAGATCTTAAGTCAGTAGTTACATCCTGAATATCCAGCCCCTTCCTCTCTAGCCACACGGTTTGTTAGAAAAGGTAGCTAGCATGACCAGGACTGAATTGTAATAACTAGATAAAAATAATTGTGTTCCAAGAGAAGACCCCTTCACTTGTTATAGGCATGACATTCCTGTAAGTAGATTTACTGACCAGCAAAGTTGTTAGTTTCCTTCATCAAATTTGTAAAAGTATCTTCGTGTTGTAATCGCACTTTCCTTCTCTCAGAGGCCAAATTATGTTCCACATCATCTTCTTGACTTAGAAGTGTGACCGGTTTTAAATGGATCTGAAGAAAGAAGAACATGCATCTTTCAGTGCCTTGTTAAATTATAAAAGTACAGCATGAATTTTGCAAAAACAAATGATATGCTACATTGTTTTCTAACTCTAACTAAATCAAGAATTTCTGTGTATTTTCATACACATTATCTTGACTAAATTAAAAATAATTTAAACTAAAAAATAAATAGGCTTAATGGTTTTTTCATTCAACAGGATATACACTTTAAAAATTTTCCCCACGTGTTACTTTTCCCTGAATTAAAAAATTCCAGCAGAACTACAAAATAAGAAATTCTTCATATAAATGAGCAAGAGAGACTTTGATACCACTGAATTCTTATCAAGAAATATTTTCGACCTTTTGTAAAATTAAGACATCAAAGAGAGGGAAGAAAGATCTTCTAGAGAAAGTTATCATGTATCAAAAGGTATTTCCAGTTGGGAATTTCATAACATGGCAGAAACATCTAATAAATAAATATGTCAGAATGAAATTTTAACTGGCCTCTAGACACCTGGAAATACGATGAACCTAAGGTCCCAAACTCCTCTGCAGGTGCCTGTCTGCTGGCCTGTGTGTCAGTTGGACTAGGGCAGCCCCAGTTCCAAGGCTGGTACTCACCATTGGCCAAGATCAGATGAAATAACTAATGATTTATGACATGCTACTGAAGTCTAAAACTCTCCAGACTGCCTTGTCTAATTTGTTTAGGGAGGTAAAGCTTGCACTGTTTCACTGTTTACACAGCTTTGTTTTAATTATGTGACCAATGAGGTATAGAAAACCACCTGGCAAATTGGCGCTTCCTTCTCAATTCACAGAAGTACATTTCATGTGACTGAAAAGGCTTCTGAGAGTTACACCTGGAAGTGCTGAACGTCTCTGTGCTTGCTTTCTACTGTGGTAGCATCTCCTTTACCATGAGTACAGCCTTGCATGAGCATAACCTGTGGAGTCCTGTGAGTCCCTCAGCGACCTGGCCCAGGCAGTTGTGGAACGAGTTAATCATTGTCCCCCTCATCCTAGAATAAACTCGCTTTGGACTGGGATCCAGGTAGGCCTATTGGTTCAACCAAACCACTGATTTTCCATGGCTCACTTCATGATGTGCTACTGTAAACAGTGACACAAACTGGAAAATGAGCTTTTAATCTGGGAAAGGTGCCTTATAATCAAGGTTACTGAAACCAGTCGATTACAGCAGCGTCATAAGGTATCTTGCCCACCCAGAAAAGTTCTGGAAAAGAGCTTTTCAGTCTCCACAGAGACTGGTGAAGTGTACCTATTATGTGTGAGCGTGTGTGTGTGTGTGTTGATGAAGTGTACCTATTACGTGTGAGTGTGTGTGTGAGATGGACCTTATTTTCTCTGGACGTGCAAGAATGAGAGGGAGAGGTGGACTCCTGTCACTTGCTCTCAGATATGGAACCTCTTCAACCACCCCCATTTTGTTTCATTCCCAAGAGTTCGGAGGTTTTTGGAGATTCTAGTGAAAAACAGAATGGTTGGGAAGACTCAATGTCTAGGTTCTAGTGACCACAGGATCCCTGGATGCTTGGCAAACTATAGACTCCAAGTTCCTGCATTAGTGATTCTGATTAATTCAGTAGGCCTGAGAAAGAGCCCAGAAGTACATTTTAAATAATACAATAGCTGCTATAAACTTCAGTTTGAAAATTGCACTCTGGACACTGTGAATTTGCCTGAACACTGAGCAGAGAGATAAGTGTCACATTGTACAAAGCTCTGCAACAACAACAGGCACCCGGGCACCATAGTCCTTTAACTCAGTCCACATCTCTGTGCCATCTCTGTGCCTCTTGGTCCCAGTGTGAGGTAGCTGGTGAGTGTGGCTCTATTGTCACTTCTGTCGGGTATACAAAAATATGACTTTGCCATGGTTCTACTTGTTATTTAGGGCGGAGAACTTGTAAAAATTCTTTTGCGTACATGACTATGATATTACATTCTCCCCACATCTGTGTGCACATCACACCACACCCACCACCAGAGTTCCAGTGCCTGTCAGCACCACCCTTCTTGTTGCTTCGAAATGCAGCATGGAGAAGCCACTGTGCCCACCTCTGGGAAGGTCCTTGCAGTGAAGGATTAATATTTTAAGTGGAAGAATTATACTGAAGAATGCTTAGACTGAATGGGTACCATTTACCAGGCACCCTGACCCTACAGAGGACAGCTAAGAAGTGATTGTGATAAGCTGCTCAGGACCAGTGGCCAGACAAGCCTGTTGGGTACGCACATCGGGATCACATAGTTCTTCTAGGGCTGTTTTTACCCCATTTCCCCTGAAGCTTATTTTTAAATTTCAATAACTCAGCAACGCTGACCATTCTTCCTTTTGGTATAAAATAAAACCGAACAAAACAACCCACCCCATAACATGTAACTGTTGAATGAATTGCTCTCACTTAAAAGAAAATTAGCTCAATTTTGAGATATGTGCCTACAAAAGAAAATGACAAAACCAGCAAGCGATACTTCTGAGAAACCGATGTGACCTTCAGATTTGAAACGTAATGTTATTTTCTTTCACAAACTGGCTGCATCTCTTTTTCTCTAAGGCTTGTAATACTATGATATGCACAGAAGGATACTGTTATGATAAACTGTGGTGAATAAAATCTTGGGGAACCATATCTCATGGGTAAAAAGAAATGTCCCTTTTCCCATTATAATTCTGACGCAGTTGTTAATATGTCTCTGCATGACATGCTAGAAACCTCTTCACACAGAAAGGAAATTTACCTTTTCTTTTCCAACTGGTTTGGTTACAAATGTAGAAAAAGCCACACTCCTATAAGTTTCTCAGTGCCGGTGAACATGTCCTGTACAGTGACCTTGATGCTGATCTAAAATGAAGAGAAAAACTTTCAGCTATCCAGATAACAGATGTGTTGCAGCAATCAAAATTGAGTTATGCACGTCACTGGTCCTTTATTAATAAAACCAGAATATTAAACTTATTTGTAAGAAATTTTCTTTCAATGATGGTCTATATTATTGGAAAAATAGATATTTACTATGAAAAAGTTGGGAAATACTAAAATAGACAAATGATGAAAATAGAACCTTACTATGCAGAGTAAATATTATCAGTAATCATACCACCCAGATTACTAATTACTAACCTATAGGTGAATTTTCTTCCATTATATCTGTACATATATATGTGTACTTACATGTATATATGTATGTATGAAATTTCTGTTATTTAAGACAAAGCCTGTGGCGCTTCATTATGGCAACCCCAGAAAACAAACACAAGTCACTACCAAAGACATTCTGTGCCCGGAGATCAAAGGGACTGACCAACCTGGGGTTTGTAATGTGGGATCCGGTATCTTCTTCCTGCTGGTTTAACCTGGATAGAGACTTCAAAAGCCTCTGAGACCGTTGTGTGCACAACTATAGTGCAGAAAAGAAAATCAAGTGGATATAGAATAAGAATCTTCAAAACTTCGCTTCTTGCTGAAGACTAGTAACTCCACCTTTCAAACACTGCGTAATTATGGGACACATTTCCATTGAGGGTAAGGATACGGAGAGCAAGTAGAGCTGGAGTAATAGCAGAATTAGAATAATGGAGAAATAAAACCCAGACCTTGCAAAGAGCTAAGAAAAGGCCCCTTGCCCTGTGTGTTTACTTTCTGTGTAAACAAGTGCCTTGTGTTACATTTAACTTTAGTGGCAGGATTGACTGGAAAACAGTCTCATTATTAACTTGTAAACCTGACTACAGATTCAAAGGCCTTCCGAAATTCAGAATCTCATTAACTCCGAATTATTCCAGACCGCCTCCTCTGCCCTCTGTAAATAAACAATGAGGAGCTGTGCACCAAGGAGCAGAGGTTTCAAAGGGAGCCTCTTACCTCCATGCTTGTGTGGAATGCTCTAGTAACTTTTGCTTTGATGGTTACAACTTGTCCAACTCTGGGGAACAAACAAGCAAACAAAGGAGCTCAATAATCCTGGCACGTCTCATTTCCATGTACTTAAATGCCTGTGCTGTAGTGCTATGCTACCGTATGCTGATCATGTTCATGCATGAGGAACTCGGGGTAATGATAGAACAGGACCGCTACAAACAGATGTGGATCGTTGTAAACTTCACATATGTTAGCTGACTAACTGGTGTGCAAAATGACTTCCAAATCTGCAACAGATACTTTTGGGCTACGGTAGTTTTTTTTTTTTTTTTTTATTAAGGGAAGTTAAACCAAACACACACACACCAGCCCAAACAAATGATGTTCCTGTTAATATGTTAGTTCACAAATAAATGCCAGCAAACAGGCAAACTGACCGGCTTCACTAGGTTTACGTAGGCCCTAAAATCTGCTAGACAATATTCCCAAACTGGGAATTTCAACACATGGTGAACTGTGGTCATGTAACCAGAAGTTGTTCCAAATCTTTGTGTTCAGGCCCTTCATTCACTTCTCAGCCTTTACTAGCAGAGTAACCGCATCTAGTTAGTGCCTTTGTGTAATATTGTTACTCTCCATGTCTGCAGCATAAACCTGCAGCATTTCAGCTAGAAAAATTGGAAGCAAAGAGCTAAACAATAACCTGTCTTCAGGTATGTATTTCTGTAAGAAATTAATTCCTGTGCTAGAAATATAAACAAATCTGTATCTTGAACACAATCTCATTAATCCTCAGCCCAGTTTTACTAGTTTTGGAACTGGAGACATCCGCATGACAAATCTATGGAGAGGAATTTGGAAATGTCGAAAAAGATGGCAAATACGTTTACCCTTTGACTCAACAATTCTATTTCTAAGAATATATACCAAAAATATACTGGCAAAAATATGAGTTGAATCTGCACATGCCTATATATTGAAATAGCAAAAGACTGGAGATCATCCAAATACTCATCAATAAAAGAACAGTTAAATAAACTATACTATATAAGTATAAAAGCATGATAAATGTCTATTTATATTGTTGTAGAGTTATTTTCTAGATACAATATTAAGTGAAAATTTAAAGTGGATCAAAGTATATATAATGTGTTGTGATTTATTTTTCAAAGGCTAGAAATACATATAAATATTTGCTTACTTAAAAAAAACGTAGAAAGAAGTCCATATAAGAACAGCAGTTCTCTGTAGAGAAGGAGAGGTCTGGATAGAAACTAGAATGGCATTAAATTTTCTAAGTCAAATCTACCTGCTCTCCAGATTTGACCTTGCCGAAATATAAATGTTTTAAATTATAAAGCAAATTAAAATCAAAATAAAACAAAACGAGTGAAACAAATGAATTTAATTATGTATGGAGTTAGTAGCTCAGCCACATGGAAGAGAATTGTTTTAAGTGACTTCAAAATACAAAATTTGATCATACACGGTGAGATACAGTACAAGGAATAAAGAAGCTATAAAAATTAAACGACCTATAATCATGCTGTTATTGTATGGTTATTCTGAAGCTTATATATATGTATTAGGGTATATAAATGTATATATATATATATATATAAATTTAAAGCAAATAAATTATGTTCATATCTTTAAGGATCAAGAAATTCAGCATAAAATAATATTAAAAACCAAAGAGATACAAATATAAAAATCAAAGAAAATAAATAAAAACATTAAATCTTAAATTATTATAGGTATTGGTATTAACTTTAAATATATATGTATATATATATATAATATATGTGTATATATACTTGCCAATTCTGTCCACTGAAAAGGTCTAGAAATATTATTAATCCTATGTCAGTGAGCACCACTCATGTTCAGGTTGTGATCTCTACTTGTCATTTCTTATGAAGAAATTTCCTATTTAAGTTTGTGTGAGTAAATGTAACAGATGAGCCCATCTTGTCATATAATAGAAAGCAAAGGCGTGATTATAGACTTCTAACTTTGAGATTATGTTCAAAGGATTTAGGAACTAGACTGAAGAAACTCACACTGGCCAAAGTTGGGGAATTTTAGAATCCATCGAATAATGAAATCAGATTTACAGCTGTCAGCTATTTTAAAACTTCATGAACTCATAATGATGCTAAATAAAGGGAAAAATAATTAGGGCTATCTTTCCTGAACAAGTTTTACCTCACAGTAACCAAGTCATTCATAGAAAAAATGGTTATTAATAGAGACAATGTCTCTCTATTAAAATATTTCAGAAAATAAGTGAAAAGGAAAGTATAGAATTAGTTTACCATTTCACCAAAACTAATAAAATAATAGTTCTAAGTAATGATCATTAGCCATTATGTGCTTTTGACAGGAACTATTTTTACTACAACATCAAACCTTTAGCAGTTCAATTTTTAGATGTAAGTATCAGATTACAAAAAATATGCAAAGGAATGGAGAACATTGTTAAACAAATCCAAATGTGGATATATGTCTAGTTGATAGGACAAATGACCAGGTTCCCTTAAAAAATATATTATAAAATAAAAGAGGGAAGGGGAAATTACATGTTGAAGGAGATATTGACCATAATGGGCGCTGACTCAATAAACCAATTATATAAAATAAAAATAATTCTGAGACTATTGGGAATGATCATTTCTATTAGTGGCATCCTGGTCATGCTATTGAAAAACTGTCTTTTAGAAAAACATAACAAAATATCTACAGATGATGCATTCAGAATAGTCCTTGTGTGTGTGTGTGTGTGTGTGTGTGTGTGTGTGTGTGGGCAACCAGAGTTGATTATTGTAGCTAGGTATTTGGATATAACTGTACTATCCTTTCTACTTTTGTGTTTGAAATATTTATGTATCTTGAAATGTTCTACATTAGATAATGTTAAAGCACATTCACACTCTTCCACAAAATGTTTTTCACTGTTTACCATCTCTATATTCAGATCAATTAGTGTTTACCCAAAACCTAATGATAGTCTCAATCATAGAGATACTTACTATCATTAATGATTCCTCCAGGAGAGGAAGGAGACATTAGGAGTCTGTAGAAATCCTTCTATGCCTTATACCAGAATGCATCTAATGTGTAAAGCCTATTTCTCAGCAAAATCTAGATGAGACTGTAATATACTTAGAGTGTTTATTAAAAGTAGGTCCTGCAATTATTTTTTAACGGATTTACCTGGGGTCAAATGTTACTTATTAACATTAAATCACTGGTCCTAAATGAATAATCTTAGGTGTCACCAATATATGATGCCAACAACTAATAAACCCAGAGAGGTATGATGCCACTTACCTAGCTATCTCCTCAAATTGTATGTCATCCACTGAGGCGGTCACACAGGAAACTCCAGCATGTTTTTCAGCTTCAAAAAAAATAGGGAAAAATGTGCTCCATTAGTAGTTATGTTTGAATATTTCAACATAAAGGAAAAAGAATAAAACATCAGTGGACTTACTTATTCTAGTAATTCATCCTCTCGTTCAATATAGGACTCACTGTGCCCATGCTTGTGGGTGACCTGATTGGGTAACAGCTCCCTTGCTCTGTAAGTTTTATTTCTGCTAAAGGAAAATTACTATATTTTCTCCTAAGTTTTAACTTAGACTATCTTTGATTTGAGGTTCAATACCAATACCAGCATACCTAGCTCTTTAAATATGAATTTTAGTAAGTTGGTGCCAAGTTTAAATATTTTGTCAAGTACTACCATTCTTTTGTTTTAAAAACTGCATCAAAGCTGTATCCATTATCCCATATAACCAGTAGCTGAATATATTTAAACCACTGAACTAGTACAAGCATTGAACAGCGTGGGAGACCCCAAATCAGAGAGGAACTTCTCTGGGCATCAGAAAAATGGGCTTATAGTGGATACTCAGTCAAATCTATTATTAGCAAATTCACTAGTCATGAATTATGTTGGAGGAGGAGAGAATTAAGAAGGGTAAAGTGAGATTAGGGAGGAGTTCCTGTTATTTCTGTATTCTATGTCTTCATTTAATTTGTTGAGATTTTTTGACTGTTGGTTTTGCTTAAAATAAAACAGCAAAGTGTTTTCTTTGGGGGAAACATTTTTACAAGTGCTTCTGACAGAATTTGATTTTGAGGAACAGTCATTCTAAAACCAAATATATTTCATTGGCTTTTAAATAATTTTATCCCCATTTTCATTTTGAAGACTTCACTCATGGTGCCACATTTGAAAAAGGAGAAGACAGTGAATTATGCTGAATTTAGATTCTTGCTGGGTGGTGCATTACTTTACTGAAATATAAATGAATTCATAGTCACAAGTCAAGCAAGATGAGAAAATACTACAGAGTGATAAGTATTTAAAACACCCCTCCCTGTGATTTAATTATGAAGAAACGTGGGCCTTCTGGTTTTACTAGTTGATTTTAAATGTTCTTCTAAACATGAATATAATATAACCTTAGTTACCAAAAAACTAACCATCGAATAACCACCATGTGAGTCATGGATGGGAACAAGTGGGCTTCCTAACTCCAAAACTCACTGAAAAGAAGGGAACATAAGTGTAAATATAAGACTCTAGAAATTATCTAGTTGGACTCAATTTAATTCAGTGTATCAGATATTTGTTATGTTGTCACTGATTTCCAGACATTGAACTGAATCAGTTGTACCTTTTATCACATTTCCTCAGTGGCAGTTTGAGATCAGCCAGAGTCTGTGCCCTTTTAGAGAAATAGGTTTTCTAGAGAAAAACTGTACCTTTACAAATATGTGCTGTGAAACATTGACTAAAGTGTATTTAATAGACATTCATTCCATTTACCTGGCATGAAAGAATGAAATGTTGAGTTTATATGTTAATAAAGTGTTACCATACACCCTGACAAGGGTTATCGATTTTTAATGATTTAAACGATAAGTGTAATGACCAATAAAAGACTAAATTTTATTGTATATGTAGGTCACCTAGTATGTATATATATATATGTATATATATATATATATAGTAATAGATAGCATACGGGATCAAGAAAAAAAATCATAATAATTACCATTGATTATAAGTTTTTATTAGACACTGAGCTAAGTACTTATGTATGTCAGTTTCATGAAGCTGGTAGTATTAGTTCTACTTTACTGGGTGAGGAAATATAAGCTTAGACAGATTAAATACATTGTTCTAAACAGTGATCGACTATAGAAGCAATAGGAACTCTCAGAAAAGGCCAACAAAGAGTGTTCCCTAGAGAAACACTTGATTAAATATAGGCTTCAGGGGCTCAATAGCCACGGTTTGTGCAATAGACTTTCAAGGTCCATTAAAATGAAAATAAAACTTAAAAAAAAAAAAAATGGAGAACCAACGTAGAGTCACCATTTTGATGTGTTTGTTTTCTTTTTGTGAATGTGTCAGTTATCAATTCAACAGGACCAGTAGTTCTGGTTCTTGGTTGTCACTCATGCAGTATGCCCATACAACTGAGGAAACCCTAAAGCTATTTCTGCTTCTCTGCAGAAATGGGGAGAATCTGAGGAACAGTAACAGACTAGCTAAGTGGTTGTAACTCAGGTATGAGATGATGATTGATAAAAGTGGTTGCATCTCCATTCATTCATTCATTCATTCCTTTAATATTGATCGAAACCAGTGCTATGCCAGCTTTTAAATAAGTACAGAACATCCATCATTCCTGTTCTCATGGAGTATAGGGTAGAGGTCAGAAATTACTTAAATGAACAGTAAGTGCCCTGAGGAAAACATGGATTTTATGAGGTTCACATACACTTGTAAAAACCTCATAAAAAGTGTTTCATAAAGGACCAGACCTCAGTAGTGTGTCAGGGAAGTCTTCCATCTCGATGGGATGCTTGAGCTAAGGTCTGCTGGATGAGGAGCAAAGGATACTAGGAGTAAAATAGATATTAGGGGAGCAGCAGGAAGAGGAGAGCATGCTGGGTAGAAGGAACAATAATTATGAAGGTCCTAATGAAGGTCTGTGACTAAAATGCAGAAGGTAAGAGGGAGGGTGGGTGATGGAAAGCTAAAGAGAAGGACAGGGGTAGACTATGCATAAAGACTTGAAGCTCTTGGGTGACAGTTTTTATAATTATTATCAAAGATAGTTTTCCACTGTCTTCTAGCCTCTATTGATTTTAATGAAGTCAATGATAGTTCTATATTTTCCTATATATAGTGTGTGTTTTTCTTTGGCTGCTTCAAGACTTTTTCTTCATCACAGACACACTATGATGTGCCTAAATATGTTTTGTTTTGTTTTTTTTGCAATTATTTTGCTTAGTGATCTTCTTAAAATGTAAATGTATGTTTTTCACCATCTTTGGAAACACTTTAGCCATTATTTCTTCAAATACTTATTTTTGCCTGCACTTTCTCTCATCTCCTTAGGGACTCTAATTACATGTATTTTAAATCTTTTGATATTTTCCCCCCAAAAAATCTTTATCCAGTTATAAAATTCATTTTCCCTCCTGTTCTTCAGATTGGATCCTTTGATAAATCTTCGTGTTCACTATCTACTCATTCAGTCTTCTCATTCTGCTGTATATCAATCCAGTGAATTTTTTATTTCGGATACTGTGATTTTCAATTCTGGAATTATTTTTACAGTTTCTATTTCTCTTATGAGATTTATTACCTTTTCACTCTTTATAATCATATTTTAATTACAAGTTTGAACAGAGTTATAATAGCTGCTTTATATTTCTTGAAGCTCAATATAAGCTTCTGGGTCTGCTAAATGTTGGTTTCCATTGATTGGCTTGAAAAATAGGTAGTGTTCTCCTGTTTCTTTGTCTATCTAGTAATTTTGGATTATATCCCAGCCATTTTTAGTGATAAGTCATGGAAACTTGATTCTTATATGTTTCCCTGAAGAGTATTGTTTTGGTTCTTTTTAAAGTAGCCAATTAACCAAACTCAGACAACAAAACTCTGTCTCCCAAAAGATGTGAACAGTCTTTTCAGTTCTTTTGGCTCTAGCTAGGATATTTGGAAAGAGACATGATTCAAGGGTGACCAGAGATTTGAGCAAAGATTACAGATAGATTTTGAATTCTGCTTCTCTCCTTTCTTGACCTTTCCTCTTCACACTCCAGTAACTGTGTTTTTCCCAACTCCTCCACCTCTTCAAGTCAATTTATCTGTGGGTTCCCGATCAGAAATCTGTGAGCAGATTTTAGTTTTAAAGTTATTAAAAAATAAATCAGACAAAATTAGCAAGTACCATTCTTTTCTTCCAAGTTTTGACTTTAAGTGCTTTAAGCCACTTTGGTCCACTTGTCAGTTACCTTAAGTAGCTTTTATTCAATGACTTCCCCAGCCCCCTGACCTCTCAGAATTAATAGTTGTTATCTCTGGGGGATTTTTTTTTTTCTGATAGGTGATACCACACTGAAAGAGAAACACTTATAGACCTGTAGCTTTTATTTAAAAAATTATTTTAGATGAAACTTGCATTTAAAAAAAAATGTATTGAAGCAACATTGCATGTTAACATTATATAGGTTTAAGGTATGTATCCTTGCAAACCATCGTCTCTATATAATTTGTTAAGTTTACCACCAGCAGTCCAATTCTATCCATTGTGTAACTGACCGCTTTTACTCATTAATTCTGGGAACTAAAAGTCTATTTTTTGTCTGATTTGGTTCATTTTTTGGTTTGTTTTCTCTACATACCACATATGAATGAAATCATACAATTTTTGTCTTTCTCCTGGCTTATCTCACGCAGCATAAACTCCTCTTGGTCCATTCACACCGTTGCAAGTGGCAGGATTTTCATCTTTTTATAAAGCTGAGTAGTATACTTAGATGCGGTGTGGAGAAGAGACAGAATGAAAGAAGAAAACCAGTTTGGAAACCACATGAAAGCTGATGGTATCTTGGACTAGATGATAGCAGTGTAGTTACGCAAAGTGGTTACATTTGAAATATTTTTTGAAGTAACACTGATCAGTTTTGGTTCATACATTGCATATGTGAAAAGGTAAGCTAGATAGAGAGGTATCAAGGATAAATGACTCCTCGTTTTTTTTTATTTGCACAAATGAATGGACCAGGTGCCATTCCTGAGAGAGTAAACCCTGGAACAGATTCACAAATGAAATAAAGAGAAAAAATATGAGTCCAGGGTATTTTAAATAAGAAATAGATATGGAGGATGGAGAATGATTCGGAAATGACTTCGAACCTCTAGGCTTTAAGAGACTGGAAGAGTAATAGGGCCACTGAATAATGAAAATGAAATTTAATGCCAAAATGACAGTGAATGTATTTAATCATTTAAAAAAAATATCTAGAGGACATTTTGCAACGTAGCAGTGCCTTCAGATCATGGCAATGCCTTGGGGCATGACTGGCATCATTTTTATCACAGTGTATCACAGGCTGTACAGAAGTGCTGGTCAATAAGGAACTCTGGTTGGGAAAATTCTAGAAAGACCAGTTTTGGGTATTACTCTTGTTGTATAAAGGACAGCACTATGGTAGAACATTTCTCTGCCCAGCTTCAGTTTCACCTTGGCTAAATAATAGTCCTTGATTATGTGGTTCCTCTATTCATCATGGAGATTTTGACAGACATTATCCATGTTTCCAAAACAACTTTTATCACAAAGGTTTCTTTAATATTGTATTATTACTAATATAATTATTAAAGTCCAGAGTAATTGCGATCAGTTAGGTCACTCAATACTCTAAGTTTCCAAAGATGGAAAGTCATAGAACTTGCTGTGAAATTGCAGGAGGGGAGGTTAATTGTTTCTCCATTACGGGACAAAGATGCTAAGTGAGGTCATGCTAAAAGGTCACTTCAAAAGTGACATAATGTATTCTGTTGCCTTGGCAATAAGCATCATTATTAGTAACCTCAATGATTTCTGTATGTTTCCCCTACATGTGAATTGATTTAGTATTTATGCTTTCATTATTATGTCATTATAGCTGACTACAAATCTAGATCAAAAAATAGTTAAGGCAGAAACCACACAAGTCTATCAACAAACAGAAAATAAAAAGACTGACATCAGATATATGACCAAATTACACAGGCAGTTAGTACATTGGGGATTAGAAACTTAACACGTATTGTGCAGGGTTTCATAATCATCTTAACTTTACTTTGTCCTCTGTAAAGTAAGAGTCCTGGGATACATGATCTTTAGAGTTCCTTCCAGTTCTAATATATTATCCTAACATATTTTACCTAAAAAAATGTACATTTGCTGAATTTATTAAATGTCTTAATAAAAAGCCTGGCTTCCTTTTAGAAATGAGATTCCAAGTTCTGGATCCATTCATCCATCCATCCACTAATCCATAAAATCAGAAGGTTTTTATTTAGTGCTTACACGGCATCAGAAAACTTGCTTTAGTTTATGTGCCAGTCAGCCAGGCAGGAAATAAAGAGGTGAACAGATGAACACACAAAATAATTACCGATTGTGCTAATGGTAGGAAGGAATTTGGAAAGGGCGCTGTGATAAAAGTGATAAAAAGGTGTAGCGGTAAACAGGTGGTCAGGTAAGACTTCTCTGAGGAAAGGATACCTGAGCTGAGATGAAATGCATGGAAGGAGCCACAAGAGAACATAAAGGCTAGAAGGGAAGCAGGTGTAAAGGTCCTGAGCAGAGATTCCAGAAGGTCTGCCACGCAACAAACTGGGTGCAGAATTAGGTAGGAGACTGAGTATTCTATTAAACCCGACATTAAGGAGATTTGTAGGAATGTAAAATGAGATACCATGCTTGCAAGTACATTTTTGTTATTACTGAAAATATGGTTAGTTTTCAACAGAAATAGACGTTAAAACATGAGATTGAACCAACTCATTTAAAATTAATTCTAAAAAAAATGTCAAAGATGGTTGTTAAGGATAGAAACAACCCACTTCATCAAAAGTTCTCCAGGGTCCTCACTTATTGAATGAGGCGAAAGTTCTCAGCCCCAACGTTTGAGAACTACTGGTTTAGGTCGTTGCCCCTGCTGGAAGATGGAGCTGGATCTTCGTCGGGTCCTTGGCGTCAAAGAGCTTACAACTCAATTCACTCCTCTCTGCATTAATCGCCAGTCCTAACCTGGCGAGGGGCTTGGACGCCAGACGTGGGGTCATCCTGCATCCATACTCCGACCACGGTCATCTCAGATCCCTGTCATTCAGCATACCGTCTTTCCAGCTTGCCTCCCAGTTCTCAGGCACCCCCTGTCATCTCTGACCCCATCCAGCCATCCAAGCTCTGGCCATTCCAGACCCCTGGCATCCCACAGTCCCCCGTCCGTCCGTCTCCTTCCGGCCTCTCATACTGCCCGGCCCCGTCTACTCCGCGCGCCCGCGTCCCTACCCCTACCTGCCAGGCAGGCGGTGGTGTCGATCCACTTGAGCAGCTGCCCGGCGCTCAGCTCGCCCCGGGGTTTGGCGTGCGCGGGCTGGAAGGCCTGGCTCACGTGCACCTCTCCGGGGGCCCGTCGCTCCATAGCTGGGGCTGAGAGCGCCAAGTCCCTCCGCCAAGCGCGTGCGGGCTAGCGGGTCGGCTCCCAGACCCGCCCCCGCTGCAAAGGGCACCTGCGCCGCCGCCCGCTTTGGCTGTGGATCGCGCTCCCTATGGCCCAGTCCGCCCGCGCGTGTCGGCGGCGGGTCAGAGTGAGGGTGCCGGGAACACCGCCCCAGGTATCCAGGAGAGCCAAGGAGATCTCCTCTCTCAGAGGAAGCCAAATCTGGGGCGACCAAGGTTGGCCAAGCAGGCTTTGGCCGGATTTCTCATATGTAAAAGGAGGAGAGCCAGCTCATCTCAGGGGACTGTGCCTGCACAGAACTGAATGAGATCACGTAAGAATCCACCCACCTGTGCCTGGTCGAGGTGCTAGAAGTGTTTGCTGAGCATGCAGTGTGGTTATCATCCCATCGGAGGAAATTGACAGGCCGTGGGGAGCAAGAGGTGAACTAGTTCAATGCTGTTCAGAGAATGTTGACATTTTCTTTGGATGCCAGCTTTAGAGAATTTGATTTTTTTTTTTTTTTGACTCTTGATTACTTAGTGTGTACATTTACTCACAAGCCCTAGTTAAAAACCATCTGATTTTTAGGATAATAGTTCCAAAGAACTTTTAGTTATTTGTCATTTTGTTATGAAGTTACCCCCACAGTCAAACAAACAAAAAAAGTGCTGATATTGCAGGCACATCCACATCATCCAACCAAGAAAGACAACCTTTGGCTTTAAAATGGAGAATTTAAGAGATTAGACACTGCTACCTCATTAATGATACCAGCAGATCCCAAGAGAATCTTTTCTTTAGAGGGGGGAAAAAAATCTAGAATATTGAGAGTTTTTCATTCTCAGCTTTTAGCACATAAAAACCTTAAACTTTCTAGAGTCAACATCAGTGACTAATAAGCAGTTCTGAGGAAGGAAAGGGTGACACCAGAACGCCTTCAGCATGTAACGGATTTATGTCATGTTGTTAGGGGTGTCTGCACCTGGAAGGGCATGGATAGCTGAAGAGTTGTCAGTCTGGAGAGGCAAAAGTGCATAGCACTAATGCAGCAAACGTGGTAGGAGCAGCTGAGGTAGTGGGAGCACCTTGCTTGAGCTCGGGGCTCCTGACTGTCTAAAATAGTTTACCACAAACCCTGATTGACTCCAACACATTGCTGGTGCATCTCCATTTTTCAGCAGAGGGGCTGCTGCATCCCAGCCTGGGAGCCATCAGAATGCAGACTTGGGTCTTTTTGCCTCTCCTTTGAACAATTGTTTTTTAACATCCTATTTATTTTATTTAGTTGTTGATTCTGTTTGTTGCCTCTGGTCCAAGAATGCGAACCTGGCTCGCTGGGGTGTATGTGGACTGCGTCCAATCTCTGCTCCACCAGGACACACCGTCTTTGAACGATTTTTTATGAAAGAGAGGAACTGAGGAAACACGGGCTTGATAACGTTCAGGCTCCTCTGAAGGTAGGATTTTAGTCCCATACAAGCGTAAATAAGGACTGGGTGCATTCAGTTACACCAGCAGGAAGTTTGACATTTATAAAAAGTATACAAATGACTTCTAAAGACACAGGAAAACTCGTGCCTCCAAGATGGCCCCATATATAGTCAGAGACTTCAGTGACAATGTTAATAATCATGTCAGTTCTCTTTGGAAACTACTTCTGGTGTTCTTAATACAGTACACTTGGATTGTATTGGTTCGCATAAATCTGGTGACTAATATGGTTATATTACTTATATGTTCATATACTTGGTTTCTTGTGCATTTTAGGAGTTTCAAAAATATTTTCAACATTTATGTGAGAAAGTAACTTTTGAAAGTGATTATCTGGATAATCAGATAGCATACATCAGTGTATGTCTGTTTGGGGATATTTGATCAAAAAGCCGACACAGTACACAAACTGTTGTGTTTTCTTATATGTATTATCTCCTATTTAGATGTCCTTTGATTATGGTTTCCTATCTTTTGTTCATTTCATGCTGATTTTTATTTTAATAGCCTCTGCCTGAATCTCCTCTTCATATGTTTTTCTGAATGGTCTCTTTTTCTCCTTCACAATGGAAAAGTCATCTGCATGTGTGAACATTTGTTATATCCTTTGCTGTCAAGGGTTTTTGCTATTATGTTTGAAGAAAAGACCTCCACTTTCCATTTCTGTTTAGAGACAGCTTTTGAAGATGAGCAGACTGTGAAGCCAGCTTCATTTGAAAAGGTCATTCTCTTGAGCTGATTGGGAAAAATATAGCAAGTTTGATCATCACTAGAATAATGAGGACATCTTTAGAATGGTGGGGTAGGAAGGAAAGCAGACAGAATGAGCCCCCTCATTATGGAGATAAGGAGATGATGTGTGTGCCATGGGTCACCTTGATAAGATTTCGAGAAAACCGGGAACAAAGAGCACAAACTCTAAGACGAGAGGTTGAAGAAAATTCCTTCCTTCCCCCCAGAAGCAGTTCCTCTCATAAGAATTTGAGACCAAGGAATTTATCTGGGAGGAAACTGCAAAAAGCACTGGCAGAGGAGTCAAAGTGTGGTCTCCAGACCAATAGCATCAGCATCACTGGGGAGTTTGTTAGAAATACAGCATCTCAGACCCCATCCCAGACCTGCTGAATCAGAATTGAATTTTATGATGATTCCCAGGTGAGTCATACAGTTTGTGAAGAGCAGCCTGGTCAGTCCCTCACAGAGTCCCTCACAGAGACATGGAAGCTGAGGTTCTTTCTCCTCCAACTTCCATCTGAGTTGCTCCTGGACTGTTGGTTCCCCAGCACTTAGGCTGACAGCCAGGCAGACCTTCCACTAAGTAGGATTCTGCTCAGTGGATCCCCCTGATGATCACTGCTTGCCAGGATGCAGGAGTTCGTTGATAATTTTCAAATATTGAAACAGCCTAGCATCTCTGGAATAAATTCCACTTGGTCATGGTCATTCTTTTTATATATTGCTGAGTCCTATTTGCTAAATTTGATCAAAAATCTTGACATCTACGCTGTTGATAGTATTCTTAGCTTTCTCTCTTTTGTCCCCTTCTTTTTCCCTTTTTTCAACTTTGTGTCAGGTTCATAAAATGAGCAGGGAGGGTCCCCATCCACAATCTGGAAGAAATTGTGTAGATTTGGTGTTCATTCAACATTTGGTAGAATTTTCTGCTGAAACCATATGAGCTCGGAGGGAGCTGTCTTTCTTTTTTTCTTTTTCTTTTTATAGTGGTTTTAAGGTTGCTAAATCACTTTGAAAATATTTACAGGACTAGTCAACTTGTCTATTTTGTGTGGGGTGAGTTCGTAGTTTAGAGTAGTTGGTCTATTTCATCTCAGAGAGGGTGATGTGCCAGAGGCAGAGACTGAGGCAGAGACTGAGCTCACACATGACCTGGCACTTTTAGCCCATGTGGAGCCCTTCCACCTCCTTTTGATACCTCGAGCCAACCTTCCTGCCCCTCCAGTTTCCCCCACATCTTTTCAGTCTCCTGCCCACAGCATTTCCTTAGTAAGCTGTCTGCCAATAAACTCTCTCTAAGGCTGTAGTTCTAAATTCATTGGCTCTAATCAGACTTACTGAATCAAAAACTCTGGGGATGGGGACAATAACCTGTGTTTTAATATATCTTCCATGTGACTGTGTTGCATACCAGTGTTTAAGAACTGCTGCTGGAAGGTGTCTCCCATCAAGGGGACAGTGTTTACATTGCATTCTTTCTCAGCATGTCTACCGTTGAACAGGGGGCCTTTTGGGCTCACTGAAGAAATTCCTGATATGGGAGAAGAGCCACAGTCTGGGGTCCAGAGGGATAGTGCTTGTGTCTGAGGTTGACTCTCTTCTTGATAGTGTTGACCTTGAATGTAGGACTAAGCCAATTTGCGTCTGATGAGGTTTTTCCTTTTATAAAATCAGGATGCTTTCCCTACTTCATTAGGCCGTAATTGGAAAACAGAAATTATTGTCAAATCCAATCATGACAGATTCTGTTGAGGGTCTAATTCATCTTCACAATCCTGCAAGTAATATTCCCTTTTTAGAGTTGATAAATCAAGTCCAGCTAATTTGATAAAAACTTGGAACATGACACATAGCCCTGTAAAGTGTGGAGAACATTATAATTCCCATCTCATAGGTGATGACACGTAAACAATTTGACACCAC